>OZ026623.1:70906515-71010015 GCA_964020975.1 Hermodice carunculata
GTTTCATAAAATTTTCAATGTATGTTATATGTTATCCACAATTAAAGTTAGGCTTGCAGATTTATTGACCTTATTTTCAGCGACAAGATTTCTGATTACCTCATTAAAAAGAATGATTTAATGCTAATCCGTTACACTCTATCCTAATTTTCACTCGCATAGACGATTGCTTTGCACACAATTAGGGGACAATACCCAGTCGCACATAAAGCATTCATCACATCTCTAAAATACTTCCATTCACTTTCGTAAATAATTATCTAATCGTCACCGACAAAGCCTTTTCTGAATACTACTTCCAAGCTTAACTCAATGAAACTTCTTGCAAACGGTCATACTTTCGTCTTACATCTTGATTACAAGTAAAACTGTCACTGCAAAATTGTTGAACCTGCCCAAAGATCAGCTTTTTATCTTAACAAATCAGAGAAAACGGCAATGTAACTAGCTTGAAAGTTTGACACATGCTTCAGGCGACACCCTCAGCCAAGCAACACTTATTGAACTTTTTTGTGGCAAGTTTTGGACTGAGTCAAAAGCTTTTCCCGCCGCGCTTTGGGCATTTCGTGCACAAATGGTGCTGATGAAAGCTGTTAATCAGGCATATCATATTAACTGGAATGTTTGGCCTTGCTGGTACCTGAATGAATAGTCTTTTCAGAGGAAATCTAAAATCCTTATTATAATTAAGACTTGTTCATCTTAAGTGGTTCGACTTCAGTCGCAGCTGACATTAAAATAATTATACCACCTTGGTGGTGGAAGGGCTCCAAATAATTTGATTGTAGTATATGTACGCCTTTCACAAATGGTGAACATGCAGTGCACTTTAATCAATGATAAGCTTGAACAAATACACACTTACTTTGAACTAATCTTCCTCCTTACATTCTTCAAACCCGTCTGGTTGTCCAAAGTCGTTGCAATGATATTTAGCACCAATCAAAATATTTGAAAGAAGGTGCGAGACCCTTCTAATTTGAGTGTTTACAGATAATCTGAACGGGTTGTCACAGGACTAGACAAAACATGTTTTGCTTTTGTTTTCTACTTTAGTGCATGAAGTCAACATTTCTTCGGTAAAATACCTAATGAACCCACGAATCCAAAATAATTTTAACAATTTACTCGTGATGCATGGTTTCGTTTATATGCTTTGGTGTTAGAGCCAAATTCTAACGAAGCAGTACGTTTGAAAGTGAATATCAATACACTTTAAATCATGAAACAGCAGAAATTGCCCGCAAGAGTACCTTTGAACGAACCCTTGCCTGTGAAAATTACTTTCTGGGTTTTTTATCGTTACTTATGGACATTGAACACAAGAATCAGCGTGTCAATATGCAAACGTCATTTTATGACTTGTTTGTGCAAGATTATTGTTTCTGTACCTAAATACTAAGTTTTATTGTCCCAATTAATATCACTACTTTTGACATTGAAATCTGTAGTAATTGCCGTCCAGGTTTGGGGTAATAGAAGAGTACCTATGTAATATTGAAGCAATTAGCCAGTTTTTTGTTTTTGTTTTAATAATGAAGATGAAACATATGCAAGTTCACGGTGATAACCAAAAAACGAAAACCGAGAAGCAAACCAGAAAAATATCACAACATTATGAGGACATAAAAGAAAAACTCAACAGAGACGTACCAAAAACTACACCCCTGGTACCTAGGAAGTGAATCTGCAGACAGTTGGGGGAGGTTTAAGGGCTGGGCTACAATTTCAGTCCGGATTATTTACCTGGAGAATGATAGAAATGTATACATTTAAAAATAAACATTTTCTAACCTACAATAATAAACGCTGGATTTTGGATGTTTGCAGTCTAGGCCTACAGAGATTGATGGATTTAGAACCAATCAGGCGAATATGCATTTTTTTAAAAATTGTTAGCACATCAGCTAGCTAAAAAGTAATCGTAATATTTCGATAATTGTTGTACACATTTGCAAAAATGTACTAAAACATAGGACCCCAAACGATGTTTGTTACAAAATTAATTGGCGCGATCAGTCTCATCTTAAAAGCTTGGGCAAATGCGTCTGCAGTTTTGAGAAGGTCCAGGGAGAAAAGACTTTCTGGCGATTGATCTTGCACCAATTAACCTTCTGATGTTGACAATCAATTCTTATTTTGTTCAAAAACATTGACTTAAATGGGCATTTTAAATATCCATAGGGTTACACGGTCTCAATATTCTGAATAAAGACTGCCATCTTGTAATTTAATTAAACAAATAAATCAGTGACACTACCAAAATATTTTTATTAAGAAGAGATCGGCTCCGTGAGGGACTCTAGGTACAGACGGACTCTAGGTACAGTCATGCTCACGCAAAAGCAACAAATCAAATCGTTGGTGTATGTGTATCGACGCAAACCTCACACAAAAACCCAATGTATATAATGAAAATAAAATATCAACACCTGCTAAAAGGGCATTAGCAACATACTAGTTGCTGTACGTCTTGGCATACGTTTGCCAATTTTCCAAAAGGGTTAATTGAACGTAAGCAATTAAAAAAAAATAAGTGCAAGCACACCTTTTTAAGTTTCTTTATTCCATGTCAGACTGTACAAGGCCCACTAATTTCTGTAAATTTGCAACTAAGTAATTGTGATTTCTAGGCATAGGTCTGTAAATGATGGAGCCGAAACACAGTCCACTCCTTAAAGTAAGTTTACACAGAAACATTGCTCAATCATCCCATCTTTGAAATATGGATGAAGCAGGACTGCAGTTAGACTGTAGGCTATGAAAACAATATGAAAGGTATAACGTACCTTTAGAATTGCACTAGTGTTCAGGTTACTGGGATATCCCTGATTGCCACAGTTAGTGCATCAGCAAGAAGGTCACAAACATTAATCTTGGATGAACAGGATTCTCATCCTTACATAAGAGTTGTCTTGGCAGGAGGGTCATCTTTAAAATACCTGCACAAAATTCCGACTTGTTGCAACTTTTGTAACAATTCCTATTTTAACCTGTGACGCATTTTTACAGTGCTGGGTGCAAAGCTTGTAGACATTCATCTAACGTTTGAAGAACATCGCATGAAAACTTTCGTTCAATCCCGATGAGAAGCCTATTTGCTTTGGATCCCTGAACAAGAATAATTAGGTCACACAGACGCAGGTAGCCCAGATCTACTTTGAAGCCCACCCGTATTACCCAAAATCTGATAAAGCAATTGGAAAAAATAACACTAGGCCTTCAGCGACAACCACCTTATATCCAGTGCAAATGAACCTAGCGTTATCTAGCTCTGTACGACTGACCCTGACGAATCTTTAAAATCAAGAGACTGTGACAGCCCTGTATTCAGCTGACCTTGCATGCCCAAAAAAGTGGTCATGTGGCCTTTGGAATTAGGTCAAAGCCATGCACAAATATCAAAGTATTGGCCAAATAAGCAAAGCCGTGGCTCAAGTAGTTTTCATGTCATCAACTGAACAGTAAAATTCATGAAAGTAACCATCTGACATTAGGACTGAAGTCAAGAACAATCATCAAAGTCCACACTCAAATGGTTTCCTCCATTATAAAGCGGACAATAAAACACAGTAAGTTGTCTCCGTACCTTGGGACCCAGGTCAAGGTCACACCTATACTGTGTAAGTCTCCTCCAAATATCTATTCACTATTTTAGTCCCACAAAGTAGCAGCCCAGACGTTAAGTGCCTTTGTGGGAAACGGCACATGTACATGTTAGCACTGTTACCATATGGAGAATAACAAAATCTTTAGTATCGGCTTCTGTCTTGGTAATAGTGGATCTTTGGCACCTGGTTACTATTAAATAATAGCGAGGAAGTACCTAGTACATGCATTATGTACACGAAACCAACAAACGTTTTGATCAGCGAATGTGCATTGTCACACCCAAATTGTTCAGGTCCCCTGAGCAGATTTTCCGTATATACTTTGACTGGATCTGCATGTTTAACATCAGTGTCAAATTTCGCTGATGCAAGTTTCTTCAGTAACGCATCACAATTATTTGCATTAGTGAATCTATTTGTCTTATCCAGCACGGTTCTGTGAGTTGTTGCTTCCAAATCATAAATTATCTGCCTCAATATGCCGGTCATCAACTGCATGTATTAACATCAGCCGACTTCTCCTCTGAGCGATCACGAAAGATCGTCCATTTTACCATCAACGATTGACATTTTGGACTTTGTCTACGGCCAGATTCTCCCCAAACCTTGACATCTAATTTTTAGCTTTGACTAACAAAAATTGAGTTTAAATAGTGAGGGCTATGTGTTTGTGAAAAAAGCTAAAGTCTGTAGTTAATAAAGGATCTATTTGTGAAGTTGAGAGGACTGCTTTAAAACCATCTGTTGCCTTTTGGGTGAATACCTGTCTAGAATCAGGAGCGAAATTTGTTTCTTGATATTGATATTAGAAGATGGTTGTTTTTTTTGGTTTTTTTTTTATTTATTTTTTTATTTATTTTTTTTTTTATTTTACTTATTTATTTTTTATTTTTTTTGTTATGTTTAATTTTGCCCTTACGGTTGGGTTGGGATATATATATATATATATAAATATATAAAAGTTCCTTATGTGTATTGCAGATAAGACAATCGGTTTCATCATTAGGTAGCATGTTTGAGACCAGCTTGGGCTTTTGTACAATTTGAACCAATATTTGAAACATTTCTAATCACAAAATACACAGGGACTGTCTGTCATGCACAAGAAGGGCTACTGCATCACTAGAATGAGAAGACAACGCCAAACAAAGCTACAAACATTAAATTGTACAGCTACCACATTTTTGTTTAGAGTATCTGCGCATTCAGCAATCTTCTTTTCCTTTATTGGTGAACAGATATTTGGAAAACAAGTAACAGGAACTTTAACACACACACAAATAACCTGGAACGGATAGAAACCTTGAGAAAATAAATAGCGCAATTGTTAAAGCGTTTGAGACAAATTCTACATAACTGAGGTGGCGTGCTTTAATAGCATCGCACTTATATCTGCTACTTCAAGACCTTCAAATCATTTGCCAGGCTGCTGATCCTGAATGCACATCCACACTCAATAACAAAAAAAAAAAAACGATAATAAAACCACAGATACTGCATTGTACCCCGGTAGCCTGCATACATATAATACCAAAACAATCAAACTCAAATTCATTATTTTCTGAGCCATATTGATAACAATAATAATATTAGAGCGGTTGGCATTTCTTTATTTGTACTTAGATGCAGCTCATGCAATCTTTAAAATTCAAGCCAATTTAAGTTGTTTTTAACTGCGTTAGGATGCATGTCAATGAAATCTACTTTTTGACTTATGTTATGAAATAGTGAAACATAGTACAATACAATTACCAATACCATTGCATGTTTTTTCTTGCTCTCAGCATTGCTTACACAGAAACAGCCCACTGTGTCGCCAAGATTTCAACTTCTGTGACGGTTATGGACATAGATATTAGACATGTGTTTTCACTGGTACAAGATTTAAAAACATCCATTGTTGCAAACATCAGCTGATGCTAAATTTAATGCACAATGAAATATATCTTTTTTTCTGTCTTTGGTCCACAGGCACAAGGATAAAGTGACGCCATTATGTGATTGAAGCCACCTTAACTACAAAGTTATATATGTATAGTCGTCACTAATCAGGAGTAAACTATTTTGTAAAAACTGACCACGCCTGGATAATTTAACTGACCTGTGTAATTTCAAACATGTGCTTTGGGATAATTGTAATGTCCTATTATTTAGTACGATTATGAGGTCAAAGAAGTGTTTCTGGTCCCCATAGTGCATTCTTTTGAAATACAAAATTCCCTAGACGACATGTGTTAAGCATAACCTATGTTAAGTTTTCTCACACACCTCTTCACCATCACAAAAGCAAATAAAATCAAGGCCACGAGCAATCAAAAGACCTGCGCCCTTTCTTTTCAGCATATGTTCTAATTGCAAGGCAGATGTGTCAAATATCTTGTGGCTAGAGCGTAATCCAAAAGTCAGTATAAATGAATACTAGTATCTGCGAGCAAAATCAGCCTGCCAGGAAAACCCTAGCGGGTGTCTAGCTTCAGTATAACCACTGAAACATCATGTACTGTAACCTGCTAGACTGCATATCCTATTTTCTAATACAGGATACAACATGCTGTGAAAACGGTTCGTTTTGATTCAGGAGCTTTTCAAAATTGTTGTATGCATGTCAACGCATACTTATAATAAATTTAGATCTGACTAATACCAGTTCTATTTCGCTTAATTGATTCGCATTTTGCAGTCAGAATCACAAATGTTTCTGCTTATACAAACCTCCAGTACGTTTTGTTGACCTACCTTATGTGCATGGAACTTATTCATTTAACTTCTAGTGTATGTTATTCCTGTGCTAACAGGGTATACTCAGGCAAATGGTCAGTAGATGACATGGAGAAAGTACGGAAAGGACTTGTAACTGTTATGTTTAGAAGAAGAAAATATTTTAATAAACGAAGCCGCTATTACAAAATGGAGGATAATATGGCACTATATACACTGTGGACTTAGTGAAGGACAAACCTACATATGTCAACTCTACAATTTATAACGTATTCAATTTTGAAACATAATAATTAAGGCAAAATGTATCAGCGGTACAATTCCCTTACGCAGTAGCATTTGCACTAAAAAAATGAATCAATCAACTAACAAAGGTCGCTGCTCCTGTTAAATCACGTTACGGTTTGCACTTCCACCCCCCTGCAATTGGCTTCCGGTATATTGTTTTCTGTTTCTAAGCGTATTCAGGAATTTATGCAATAAATAAATAGAAACTACGATATATAAATGTGTCGAAGAGTTAAAGCAATTTCAACAACAATGTTTAAGAGCTAGTTTCGCATTGTGGATGGTAAGAGAGATTGTATTGTATCTTTGTGGTGCAAATGCTGTTTCACTTTATGTTCTCATGCATTTAATTATGTACCCAAATGTACTTTGAGAAAGAACTTGATTCATCCAAAGATAAATTGCCATAGAATTTTACTAAATAATATGATTAAAAGTATTTAATCGTATTATTAAATGCATTTAGGCATAAAAATAACAAACCTTATAGGCTGATGTAATCATATGGACAAATTTATTTAATTGTATGATTACATATTAAATCTTGATTTAATATTTGATGTTATGTGCAACCATTGAGCTATATTACCAAAGTTTAATGACATTAAATACATTTAATCACATTATATCTATGTGTATATTATATTTACAATTAAATTAACATTGAGGGACATTACTATGTTCTGGCAAAATGCAAGGACAACGGCTCATTGTTTATCTTGATGGAGCGACCAATCTCATAAGACTGTAAACTTGAGTAATTTCGAATCATTTCGATCTTGAATTAATTGTGGCCTTTTAAGCATTGCCCTAACGCTTAAAAGCCACAATATGGTTTGGATAGATTTACGAGTTAACCCTTTCTTTTTTTCTGTGCAAGTCCATCGGACTCTGTCAATAATTTGCCAAGTTCTCTAGTGACACTTTTTTCAGAGATGTCCTTGTTCACTTCATTTTTATGTTTTAAGATACCGAGTTTTTAATCACCAAGATTGATAAAAACCAATGCCTATCTATGTCCTAAGCGCCTGATCGGAATTGCACAAAGGCATAGTTGCCACACCTTATATAAACTGTCGCCTGTCTCAGACCATAAATTCGACGCTCGCTTCAGTCTGGAAGACGAGCGAGTTCCCCTGGCCATGCAAGATGACTCAATGAAGGTATGATATGTGTATATGTCGAACCAGCTGATCTCCACACGTCACCCACTCCAGTTCCTCCTTATGTAAGGTTTACATTTTACTGAAACGTTACCAATGGTCTATATCTTGGTTAGTTCTAAATTCTCCTTAAGGTGGTGCTGTCCATCCTGTTTTTGGTTGACTGCCCTCATCTTGGGGACAGTTTCCAAGACTTTCATATTTTCTCCATAGATTAACATGGGGAATTAGCAGATATAAATTTGACCTCTCAATATGTTTCCAAAGAAGCAGTAAACTTTCATTATATCTAACCTGGGTCTATTTGAAAGATAATGTGTACTTCAGGCAGATTAGAAGATATTAATACCAAAAATCGTTCTCATATGCAAGGTGAAACTTTTAAGTTCAGTCTAATGTAATTGGCTTTAGTCACACACCGGACTTCAAATGGCATGGGTTGCTAGGTGTTACAAACATGCATCATGGGAACAAAAGGCTGTGTGTCCAGAAATTAAACCAACCCAGATCACCCCTATTAATATGCACGTTCCTAAATTTTCCGTTCATGGTCTAGCAATAGCCAAGGAGATATTTTAAGTGTCAGTGACCAGAATATGTGCGTGTGTTGCGTTTTGCATATAATGTGTTGCCGGCACAGTTTCACGTTTAGTGGGATTAAATATTCCAATTTTGCGGAATAATCATCAACTTTTTGCCAATATTTTTTTTGGTTTGTGTAACATTTACTTCCGGTTCGTGGCTTTTTCATGATTTGCTGCAGACTTGCGTATTGGCTGTCAAGAGGCCATCCCATTTCAGGTTAATTGGCCTCGTGTGTAGGAAGCACACGTTATAGAAGACAATCCATTCTTTTAATGCTATATTTTAATGTAAAGACTAATAGGAAAGTGCGCATGTGGTTTTCTTTGATGTTGTTAATTTTGACTGAGTATTATTGAAAGGTCAAGCTGATATACCAGCTTATATCCTAATCATAGAAGATCCTGTGGTATTTCATTTTAAACATGATGACTGCAGAAGTGTGTGAGTGAATGTTTGATACTGCAAAGAGCGATTAGTGTGTGTAGCCAAGGTCAGCTGAGCACAGGACTTCCCATACGTCATTTTTCATACAATTACCCACAATAATAAAAACAAGGTGACCCGTGAATGTAGCATGAATTGTGATTCATAATTCAAGCAGGAGTTTCAAGCATTGGGCAGTTGTAAAAATACAATATCGCCAGTTTCGGTGGAAGAAACAAAACAAGCTTCGAGAACCCCTTCCAGGTTTTCAATATTAGCTTTAAAACCTTGTTTGCATGTGAGAAACCAAATATCTTGTAAAGATTCAAAACATTCAAAAGCATGTTCTGGGACCAAATGTATGTCATATAAAAAGGTTTCAGTTTCATTTTTTCACCTTTGTTGCAGCAATACAATGATGATTGGCTCATTGCAGTTTTGAATCAAGCACTAAAAAATTCAATAGGTGACCAGTCACTCAAACAACTAAGCCTCTCAATGCAATATTTGTGACATTCAAAATAAAGTGCCTCAATCTGGTACTCTAACGAATATGTTAAAGTTTAACCATGCCTTGCTACAATACCGGCAGAGATACATCCTTCTGAAGCTGCCAATGGATTCAGCTGTCCATATATACATGTTAGAGTACAGGTTCATACCTTTACCCCCGTGTCCGCTAATTGTTTCATTTATTTATTTGTTTGTTTCCTGGGTTCAAGGTATATGTCCGCCCGTGTAGCTGCACCAGCTAACTTCCAGTAGGTGTGTTTCTTCTGTATTTTCACCATTTCTACTTATTCTGTAGAACCATGAAGCAAATTATGATGAAACCTGGTGTAAATGTACCTTGTGGAATGTGCAAAGTTGTTTCCTTGGCTGCATCGCTCTGGACCCCTGATTTAATTCTTCTTTTTTTAAAGTAGGTATATATTATTTGCTGCAAATATAACTATAGATTACCATGGAGTTCAACAGAAATGACATTGGTAATTTGAATTCTGCCCCCCCCCCCCAAACCGTTGGCCAGATTTGTTCAAAAATCCCTGCGTATGTACTTCCGATGGGCCACCACTGAGTTTGTTAAAATGGTCTTCCTTAGTTTAGCTAAGTAGAGACTGCTTTAACAATTCACAAGTTTCACTAGAGGGTCAGCATAAGTATCCATAGCCATATAAAGTGGTTTTGCTTTTGATGATGATGATGATGATGGAAGTGGTGGTGGATATGGAGCACCATAGTTTGAGTTCCGCCATTCCGAAAAGTTAAATTTTGGGAATCTTTTCTATGGCGGAAGACGTAAGTTCCGTTTTTTTCAGTGCATACTATTATATATATATATATATATATATATATATATATATATATATATATATATATATATATATATATATATATATATATATATATATATATATATATATATATATATACTGCATTGAACTATACATATAACAAGGGCTTTCCATCAGAATTCTCTCCATTGAATGAATATTTGAGCACAAAAAAGATTTTGCAGAGTGGTTACTCGCATTAGAATAATTATTATCAGGAGACCCCCCCCCCGCCTTCTCGGATTGGTAATATCTCAATGTACTCTGCGCCGATCCTGTTAAAAATAATATTTTGAAACAATCAGGTCTACGTTTGACTTATTAGAATACTTGTAGGGCTATTTTGAGATGTGTCATAATTTTTTATACTAAATTGAAGATTATTTACAACTTAATTGAAACGCCGACAGTTGAGACCGTTCTGTGTTTCAAAAGGCAAAAATGTAAGGAGGACGGCTTTTTTTTTTTGGCAAATTTCATTAGTATATCATGTTATGTTGGAAAAACATTGTATGTAAGGTTTTGCATTTTGGTCGTTTCACACACTGCGTCATAGTTTGAATCGTGACGTTTATTTGAATTGTACAGTATTAATGCTAGAAAGTTTTACTTAAGATAAATATTAATGCGTTGAATAATGCCCACATTATCAACTGTAACGTAAAACAATGTATGATATGCAAGGAGTTCTATGAATATTACCGATTCATGATATTTCAATAAGGAATGAAACACAAACTCACTCAAGCCAGACCCTGATAATAATGTTTTTAGACATCAACTTCTGTTGTTGACGGAATTAAATGCAAAGAAGATCAAACAATCAAACAAACAAAATGTTTTTCAGTATCATCCACCCACAAAGGTGACATATTTGTTTTTCTTTTTATCTTACCATGGTTAGGCACCACTTTTACAATTTTTTTATGGTCAGTGACAGATAATGTTGAATCCTTTTAGACAGTATACAAAACACGTTCACAATTTAAAACACTTTTCCATATCGAACTTTATTTTTGCTGTTTTTGTTTCTGTTTTAAAAACTATAAAAAGCAACAGTTTCAATGCTAGGTACGTGGACTAAGCAACGTTGCCCTAAGATCAGTGGAGTGAGTAAACAGCTGTGCTCTGAGATTAATGGACTGAGTAAACAACTTTGCTCTGTGCGCTTTGCTCTGTGCGCATTGCTCTTTCAGGTGCTCAAAGCATGCTCAGCAAAGCTGTTAACCTGGGCCATGTTTTCCTGTTAAACTATAGTCATGCTGGTAGCTAAGTGAGTGGCCTGAATGCGAGGAATGAGATTAGCACCATAAGTGAAAAATACTTACATATTTTGCTTTAAAAAAAAAAAAAACCTTCATGCGAAATTAGAAAAAAAAAGCATACATTTTACCAAAAACGATCTGCTGAAGAATCACTTTAACTAAAAATGGAGCCTGTTGCCTATTGGAAGACGATTGTCTAATCTCAGCACAGAACATAATCATGAAACAAACACCTGTTTGTGTGTACTTTATTTTTTGTATTTTGACTGTGGATGCACATATATCTTTCAGAGAAGAAAATATTTCTTCTGCATTTGTATTTAATGTTGATAGACTTGGAAGCATTGTGTCATACTTGGATTATAGCATATATACCTGCTCGGAACTGCTAGCACTGTATTCCTATTTGTCATATGGAATGCTTTTTATATCGTCGTGCATATTGAAACATTCCAGAGGCCTAGTGAAGGCTCCGAGTGGCCCATCTCAAGTGGCTCTTACTATCGAGGCGCCATCTGGTATTCTAAGTTACACACGGGTATCGTTACCTCGACGACTGCGATGCCAGTGGCTGTCACCCAAAGGTTTGATTTGGGAATTTAAAATTACTTATGGACCCCTTTTTGCTGCTAGATATTTTCCAAGTTTATTAGATAGGTGCGTAATTCCTTTGCTTACTGTTCAAGACTTCTCCTCAAAGTCTGGTCGAATGCTTCGGGGAGTACACCTAATGTCCACTGTAAATTATGCATGCCTTATTACGGCCTCATACCGAACCACAACTGTAATTGTAACCTTTCAAAGTCGACCTGATCCAAGCAGTGATCAACGGCGCTCCAGCTGGTACCAAACACTTGCACAATTAAAAACGTATATGTGTATTTACTGGACACGTAATATGCCATATCAGGAAACGTTGAATGTTCTTATGCTATGTATTGTAACCACGCAAGGAAAATGTACAATGTTTTTGACTAATATCAATAGATTGTACACAATACCACTGCACACTGTAGTGGAGCGAGCAAAATTATTGATACACGAATGTGGATGGCAGATATGGCAGGCCGTCACGCCAACAACAGTTATTATTAAATATTCCATATTTACACATTTCTGTTGGTACATTCATGCTGTACGGGGATTTTATATTTCACTCCAGCTGCACCATTTGGATATCCCTGTTTCTCACCCAAACTGTATCTATGCCTCGATCAGAATATCAGATTTTTGCAAGACTTTAAAACGTCAAAGAAGTAATTATATGTGTGGTAAGTATTCTTTCCTCAAAACGTGGTCAACTTCACACGGTATATTTATACGTTTCCATATCACCCCATAAACTACGGGAATATAAAGCAGTAAAGGTGGCATTTCACTTACCAGGCAATTCGAACGACCAGTTATTACTTTCCAACTAAATCATTGGTCTCAGACTTAAGAAATTTGGCAACTTTTAAGAACTACAACCATCCCTTACAGTACATTTACATTAGCAGAATGTCTGTGGACAGACGTCAACATATCTACAGCAATGGCCACATGAAGCTAGAGACCAGTGTCACAGTAGACGTGTTTGACCAAGCTACATTTGACAAAAATCCTCTTTTTACACAAATATGGAGAAACCAGCAAAACATCCGAGACGCTAGTAACAACAAATGGATTTATTATGATTATAGTAGCATGTTGCCTATCTTATAAAACAAACTTCAGGTTTTCCATGAAAGTGGGGTCATCAGGTTATAACTTCCACCAGTTCCAAGCATACAAAATCCAAAAGTTCCATCCCAAAAATGGTACCATTAACAATGGGTATTCGAATGATCTTTCTGGTTCATCTCATGGAATACCATATGTATGTGGGGTATTTATAAGTACAGTGAGATATTCATACTTGAATATTACTTTTGGTACTTATACTTGGTCCGGTCCTAACACTCGGTCATGTCAGTATGGGGGGTTCTGTATATTTGATGGGGATTTAATTCAAAGGAGTTGCTTATTGGGTACTTTTGTGCTGGTGAGGCTGGATTGATTGCACTACTCAGAAGATCCCGCCATTTGTGTCCTTTGGTCCTCATGTATCCATAATTTGGTACTCAATGGCTACTGAGTAGACTTCCATGTAGAGCTTCAAATTTCTATTGTCGAAGTGCCAAGGCATTCCAAACGTTTGTACCAGGAATCGTTTTCCTATCAGCAAGCATGTTCTCTCTGACAGAATGTTAGTTTTTAAAACCAAATGGAGTATAGATAGGTTAGAGTTCCTGAACATCAGAGTTTTACCAGATGGGTGTATAGTTTTGCAGCAGCATACTCTTTTCAAGCTGCCATGCAAGTTGTATTTACACACTTCCTCAAAACTACAAGTGTTAATTCAAACTGAATCAAATATGAGGTGTCACGTTAACGCAACGCCATGTTACGATATTTTGTATGGTGAAACCACACCACTTTACAATCGTAGAATATGTTTTCACCAGGAAAAGGGGGGTTCACTGTCCTGAATAGTGACAGAGCCGGTTTACTGATCAAAGGCATATAATGGACATCATTTTGATCAGCAATATGCAGTTTTGTCTTGCATGGACGGTCAAACATGACAAGTGCAAAAAACACAAGGTAACCAAAATGCAGCTTCCATTTACT
Organism: Hermodice carunculata; assembly: GCA_964020975.1. Classification (NCBI taxonomy): domain Eukaryota; kingdom Metazoa; phylum Annelida; class Polychaeta; order Eunicida; family Amphinomidae; genus Hermodice; species Hermodice carunculata. Next base: position 70,920,555 of record OZ026623.1, read on the forward strand.
GCACATCTTCCGACATTTCAATGCACAAATTTTAAACAGCAACTGGACACCTAACATTGATCCTATTTTCACAAAAACAAAATATTGTATATAATGTGCATCTTGCAATGTTTCATAATTGTCGACTCTGTAATTTGGCTATTGCCATTTATTTTACACGCAGATCAAATATTAACAGCAGTGAAATAAAACAACTTGTTTCTCAGCAGCTTTTGCCTGGAATACATGGAACGAGATGAATTGGATCATTTCTGCTTCCTCTTTTCAGACATACATATATATTACACCAAAACACGACTATAAAGTCATCTTTTTGCTTTTGATGAAATTATTCTCTTACGGAAAAAATGAATCTTGTAGTGTTAATGCCACTATAAGCAAGAGGCCCAACCATGACTGTAATTTAGGAATCAAAAGGTTCAGTAATCTTCAGTGCTATCCTAACGTTAAGAAACTCTCCATGCATCAATATCTAGATTGTAGAAAGAAAGGGAACACAATGATGCAGTTAATATATGAGAGTATGGCCTACACACGGTTTCGCATTATGAGCTGGATTAACTCAGAAAAAACCTGTCAAAGACTTAATCCAACTTCGCATCTCATTTCCATAACCGACACGGAGGAGCAAATGTATTTTAATAACTATAGAGGAATGTATTGCCAGACGATTATTTCTACCTTTCTCCAAAGAGCGTCAATTGTTTATCTAGGTTTGTACTTAAATAAGGTGAGATGATAAATGTGTGCACAATTTGTCCGAATATTTGATCATGCAGTTAACAGGACTCACAGCACAGTTCTGTCAACATAGATGAATTGAATATACTATAATCTGGCAGAAGCTTATGTTCATATCAACGTAAACATAATCATGACTTAAGCTACTTCTTTCTTTTTTTTAGCCCACTTTATCGGGAGTACTGTTGTTTCTAAAAAACAGAGCAAGATAAAAAAAAGAAAAAAGGAAAGAACTGAATAAGAAGAAGAAAGAGAGAGAGAGAAAGAAAGAAAGAAAGAAAGAAGAGAAAGAAGAAAGAAAGAAGAAAGGAAGAAAGAAAGAAAGAAAGAAGAAAGAAAGAAGAAAGAAAGAAAGAAAAGAAGAAGAAGAAAGAAGAAGAAAGAAAGAAAGAAAGAAAGAAAGAAAGAAAGAAAGAAAGAAAGAAGAAGAAAGAAAGAAAGAAAGAAAGAAAAGAAAGAAGAAAGAAAGAAAGAAAGAAAGAAAGAAAGAAAGAGAGAAAATGCGGGTGTGGTCATACAAATGCATCCACCTGCAGAAATTTTGCAAAACATGCACCAAATGTTACTAGCATATAAACATGTGCGAGAAACGGACGCACTCAAATTAGGTTTTAGGGGTTGATGATATTTTCATCTGGCAAAAATTTGTTGAGGGTGAGCTTATGATAAATACTCATTTGCAAAAAATATTTCATTGAAGCCCCCCAAATTTGGGGAAAACAAAAAATAATATATATATATATATTTATATATATATATATATATATATATATATATATATATATATATATATATATATATATATATATATATATATATATATATATATATATATACATATACATACATATATACATTTATATATATATATATATCTATATCTATATATATATATATATCTATATATATCTATATATATATATATATATATATATATATATATCTATATATATATATATATATATATATATATATATATATATATATATATATATATATATATATAGATACATATTTGTGTCGTTCTGCCCAGAACCACTTCCTAGTAGTCATTACCCTATTCCGCAGTCCGACTCTTTACTCTCCATAAGTTAACCTGTCCCTGTCTAACCTATATACATTTGGAAGTACTATCGTCCATATGACACACCTTCCTCTGTAAAATTTTGACATAGGCTGTATTAGCCCAAATAAATTAAAGGGTCTTCAGCGGGTAAATACTCAACATGTTTCGCAGCTTATTACCTGTACATGTCTCTCAGAGTGGCGGCTACTTGTCAAAGCTAAATAATCAGCAAAAGACACCCCACATAATAATGATTAAATATGAACGTTGCAAATGATGCATTAGCTAAATATGTAAGTTTTGATAATAAATGGAGAGCTTCATTATGAAAGAAGATTATCTGTCAAACAAACCATAATTACCAAATTTGTATAGTACAGGTTCAGATAAGAACAATTTGTCTTACCCCTGAACCAATATGTACCCTTTCTAGCCGGAGAGCTTTTCCTAGTTTAACCACCCGCCAGTGTATAACTGAAGTGTAAACAAGCTGGGGCATTATATTCAGTCCCAGTGATTGAAAACAGTTGCAGCTAGACCACCTGTACAAACCAAGGAAAATCCTAACAAGGACTGCAATAATGTATATCCTGTACCAGAAATGTAAAACAAACTCCATGATGACACCTACTCCTCAAACAATTAAGCTCTATTTCACTGCCAACCCTGACTCAATGTATCAACGTATAGTGTCAGGTTTGTGACATTTGAGAAGATACTGTCAATTTTGAGTAATTTTTTAATGTTGAGTAAATGTGCATTTAGGCATGTCAGAAAAGAATAAAATTCATTTGCATTTATGCCAAAAACATGTTATCAAAACAGTTTTTTTTTAAACAGGATTTTAAGTACAATTAGGCAAACATGTAACTGTCGTAGGCCCCTGCTTGCTACTGAAAGCCCCACAGCGGTTTAACCTGACAGAAAAACATGTAAGCCTAAGACGTCTGAAAGTGAATATTAAAAGAGAAAGATGCCAAAAAAGATAAAGGTAAGTAGCAAAACAAACAAGTCTAAAAACTGTAAATTATTGTGGCCAAACTTTCTAATAATCTTTGGATATTAACAGCAAAATTATAGGGCAAGTCACAAAAGAATGGAAGTCATTTGTATTTATGTCAATAGAATTCAATGAAAATATAATATTTCTTAACCAGATATCAAGTACAATTAGGCAAATATATATATATATATATATATATATATATATATATATATATATACATATATATATATATATATATATATATATATATACATACAGATACATATATATATACATATGTATATATATATATATATATATATATATATATATATATATATACATACAGATACATATATATATACATATGTATATATATATATATATATATATATATATATATATATATATATATATATATATATATATATATATATATATATATGGTACATATTATAGCGTACATTCATAATAAAATCATACTCATGTACAGAAAACACTACATAAGGCACTGCAGAACATTGAAAGACGAGTTTGGAGGTTAAAAAGCTCACGTAAATAGGGTGGCCAGCATATAGTCATCGAATATGGTTTTATAAACGTTTCAAGCAACATACAATATCTAAGAATGTCTACGATTCCATCGTGTGGAGTGTCCTTCCTTAGTTTGTCGGAAAGATAATTACTGAACCATTCCAGGGCATTACCCCTCATTTTTGTTAACCCTTAAAGGGTCAGGTTAATTTTTGTACCAGTGAAAATAAAAGGAACAATTTTCATTGAACACAGTGCACTAGGAACAGTTTTCTTTGTAGCATATCAAAAGTATATATCATTGTGATACCCGGAATGCGTAGTTTCATTATGTGCAATAACTTGATAATAGTGACGTGACTGGTTGCCATGACAACCACTTTAATCACTAATAAATGGCACAAAATAATTTAAAATCTGCGAAATAAGAGAACAAAGTATCTCCTCATTTTATGTGAAGCACCCTTTTCTCAACATATGCATGGTATTTGGATAACTAGAGAAATAAACTTTCAGTAAACTTTGAAAATAAAACATAGATCACATGACCTGTTTCCATAGCAACTGTTAAAATATTGCTTGTACTTGGCAAAACCGGAAAATCTGAATTTTTACATATGTCTGCAGAACCGGTAACAGGCAGTTACTCTGCATAACAAAATTAGTCACCATAACTATTCATAGATTATGTTTCAGGTTAAATATTATGTAAGAAAATGATTGAAATATAACACCCTTGCAGTATTTTTATGGAAAATTTGTGGTTTTCCCCCATTTTAATAAGTTGCCATGGAAACAAAGCGTGGTTGGATCCACAATCATATGTGCCAGGCCTTATACTGATATGTAGTTTGCACATGTGGATGACACATGCATGTATACATTGTACATGCAATAATAGTCATCAATTCCAGTGCAAAAGGCAAAGTAGGTCCTACCTATTGGCTGCCTGTCACAGTCTTTGAGACTGACAACAATATTTATCATGTACCTGCAATCATGCTCCTCCTCCTCCTCCTTCCCCTCCCCCCCCCCCCCCCTGTGTAAATTGAGTGCATTCAGAGAAACAGTTTAGGTTTGAATGCAAGGTTCCATAACTGAGCCAAGGCAAGAGGTCTTGTTCATAAAGTTTATTGATAAACACAGGTTTGACAGGGAAACATTAGGGGCTAATTGGGAAGAGCAAGGGCATTCCAGGACTCAGTGAGTGAGTGATCAGCTGCACGAGCCTGAATGACTGGGTATGGAACCCAGTGTGGAACCACATGGTCCATTGATACACTTGAATTTTGTGGGCTCCAGCCTCATTATAAACAAAATACTTACATCCTCACACCCAACATCGACTTCACTGCCCCCCTCCTCTACATAATCCCTCCCTGCCAACTCCTGACTAAGGTCAATAGCCTCGGCACTTTTACATAATTGACGGACACCTGCAGCTGAACTGGTGCTAGATGCTGCCCTCTTCATGACGTCACGCACACCAAGGGAATCACCGGGGAATCCCCTTAACGACAAGCAGGGACGCTAAAGGGAGTGGCGTATATAACTAGATCGATGTGCTTCTTGGGGGACACACAACAGCTGTCTGTGCACAGTTTGGTGATGATTTATGGGTTGTTTACACAAGTAAGGCTAAGCTAGTGTGAGCGCAGCATAAAATCACGTGATTACCGGTCGTTAACGACCAGTCTGACCATTTAAGGGTTAATGAAGGGCATATTATCTAGTGTTAAGCACACTGTCATAGAATCAATAATGCCGTCCAATAAAGTGTCTTTGATGAAGGCACAGTATTTGCGTGTCTCAAGTGTCATATATATATAGTCAGCACAGTATTTGTATGTCTCACATGATACATATTTTGTCCAGATGGGTTAAAATTTGACACATTGACCTCACAAAATTTATCTTGTAATACTGCAAAAATACGGAGATTATTTTTCATGCTTATTTTAGAAGGGTTAATTATAGTGCATAGTGATGTAATAATTTTGAACTTCCTTTTTTAATACATTTAGGTGAGGCAGGTGTTCTTCAGTACCAAGTTACTCTATTGGTGGTCATGTAGGTGCACTAATCGGTAGTACAGGGGAGCAGTATATGCTCGGGCAGTATGGTGAATGATCGGACAATGCAGGGTGCATGTACTGTATATAAAGCCAGCATCTAAGTGATGTGTCACATTTCAATTACAATAAAAATTCTTCAACTCAGATCCATATATAACAAACCCATGTTTTTGTGATGTATTTGCGTGTCAAATGTTGGTCATCAAATTTTAAACTTCCAATATATGCTCATTTTTTATTGAAAAATTCTTTCATGTAAAATATGAGGATTTAATCTGTAGTTTACTGCCAAATAATGTGTGCTCTTTAGACACTTTTACTGCATGTATTTTTGATATTTTTGATATCGTCCACTTGTCATTTCCAAGTCTCGAAGATGAGCGGCCAATATATCGGAACAGAGTAGTTCTGGATTGTTAAAAACAAATAATTAGCTTGGGGGGGGGGATATAATAAAGCCAGGGATTTAACTCACCTAGCTGATGGCAATCTGTCATAGGGTGTAATGCACTGTATCCCATATTATGCATGTTTTATGAGGGAAACATCGAATTCTACATTGATAAACCCCATATACATGTGGAGGAGTTTTCAAAAATCATACAAAACGTGCTTTTGTCGAAAATATAACTGAACCCAAAGTGATTAATGTACTGCTGGAAAACTGCGTTTCTTCTGTTTATAGGCCTTTGTAAATTTTAAGTAAAGCTCTCGTTTTTTTGGGTCCACAATGACTTACACGTATCACATTGGACTGCGATTAATTGTTCAAAATCGGACACGCTGTTTAATTCATGAGCATATTATTTGAAAAGAACACTATTAACATCAATCCATAAGTATGGATAATGGCATTTTTAAAAACATTTACCAAAACACTTCTGGCTAAAAATATTTAGCAGCACATTGAAACCTAAACCAGGAGTCCCCACCCGAAAGTTTTATGGATGATGATGGGGCGAAAGATACATCGCTGGTGGATCCAGACTACAGTCCACAGCTGATACCTGGGCATAGTTCAGATAAAGAGACTGATTCCTCGTGCCAGAATGACGCCTCTGACAGAAAATTCATCATCTACGAATCTTCACTGAGGCAGCTCTTAGGTCGTTGTGGTACCTGTGGGCAGACTGTCGAATCCTCGGATTTCAGCACTGGGTTAATGATTACCTATAAGATGGTGTGCATCAAAGGCCATACAACATCATGGTCATCACAGCCCTCAGTGAACCGGATGCCAATGAGCAATCTGACCATGACAGCAGCAGTTCTCTTCACTGGCAGCACATATGCAAGATCCAGTGCAGCTATGAAAGCTGCTGGTGTGCAGTTTTCTCAAAGGCCACCTTTAATAAAATTCAAAGGAAAAAGCTGTTTCCTGTTATTCACGAAAAGTGGTGTGAAGAGCAGAAATTGATCCTCGAGGAGCTGTCTAAGGACTCTGGTGTCACCCTATCAGGGGATTCACGATGTGACAGTCCAGGCCATTGTGCAAAGTATGGCACTTACAGCCTCATGAAGTCAAAGACCAGCGACAAATCAAGTGACAGGGTGGTGGATTTCCAGCTTATACAATGCACAGAGGTAATAATTAACAGAAAGACTTCTAATGAAACAGTATTGGCCATTGCCATATCTTTCCTCAAAACAAAAGGCCAGCAAGCACCATTTTTCCCACCACAATGTTTTGTAAGATAATGTCAAAAATATTTGTGGGATTGCAGGTATACACACCAGTCCATGCTTTGAAACCCTTCCCCTGATGTAGGTTCCTGCTCAATTTGCTTAATAGCTTCCACATATATATTGCTGCTTAAATGTTTTACATAAAACAAAATATTATTTGCTGAAAACTTTGTGCAAGACCATCTTCAGCTTCTTCTCTGAATCCAGTTGTTAGCCAGATCCACTTCATACTCCGTATGAAAGTGCCTTGGCTGGGTTCCTACATTGTGCCAAGCTTCTTCAAACAGTCATGCATGCTCCACTGATTTTTAGATTTTTTATAAAAGGTTTTTGGCAAATTCTTAAAATAATCCCCAAAACCACTCAGCAAATTGCTTTGAAATTACATTGGGTCACTTCAGATCCTAATTTCCTCAAGTGGATGTTTTGGATGTTGCATATCAGCAAGTAAAACTTCCACTATAACTTCTTAAATTAGACTTTCTTACATTTGTTATATTTTAGGTGACTGACAAGACGGGAGAACTAAAAGGTGATAGGCTTAACAGGTTTCTTTTTATTTTTGGCAGAATTAATGAAATTTGTGTTTTTGGTGGTTAGGCCTATACATTTTGGAAATGAACTAGTGTCTGCAGTTAATGATGAATATTTCTAAGTTGAGAGGACCGGTTTAAAACCACCAGTTGCCTTTTATGGGTGACTGCCTGTCTCAAGTCAGGAGTGAAATTTGTTTCTTCATATTGGTATTAGAAAAAAATGTTGATGCTTTGGCAAGTCTGAAATCTCTTTGCTGTCATTGTTGGGTTTGGAATTAATGAATATGGATCATGTTTTTCTGTACTATTTGAAAATTACTTCATTGGCTATGTTGTGCTGTGGGCTTTGTTCTGCGACTCATAGTTATTGTGGAGGTAGAGTGTGTTTGTAATGTTCCAGATTCATAAATATCACAAAAGCGATGTAGGAATACTTTACTCTTTTGCAGTAAACTTAGGTGACTGACAGGTCGGGAGAATTAAAAGGTTATAGGCCTAACAGGTCTCTTTTTATTTTTGGCAGAAGTAATGAAATTTGTGTTTTTGGTGGTTAGACCTATACACTTTGGAAATGAACTAGTGTCTGCAGTTAATGATGAATATTTCTAAGTTGAGAGGACCGGTTTAAAACCACCAGTTGCCTTTTATGGGTGACTGCCTGTCTCAAGTCAGGAGTGAAATTTGTTTCTTCACATCGGTATTAGAAAAGAAATGTTGATGCTTTGACAACACTGGAATCTCTTTGCTGTCATAGTTGGGTTTAGAATTAATGAATATGGATCATGCTTTTCTGTACTATTAGGTTAAAGGGTCTACTCATATAGAGCCTGAGGGATTTAGAAGCTGTCAGAAGCAGGTGTGGACATCAAGTGCATAGCAACTGATCAACATATGCAAGTAAAGAAAATATTCGAAGAAACCGCATATATTGATCACGAATTTGATGTCTACCATGTGGCCAAAAATTTGGTGAAAAAACTGACACAGGCAGCCAAATTGAAGAGGAACACTGGTCTGGGACCTTGGATCCAACGCGTTTTAAATCATCTGTGGTGGAGCTGCAGAACGTGCAATGGCGATGCTCAACTTCTAAGATACACCCAACAAGATCATTTTATTTTTGCATGTCGCTATTCAGCCACCTGAAAAGTACATTATGAAGAGGACATCTTTGATAAAATACCCTCTTTCTGTGTCTATGATATGAAAAATGGGTTGCTTGATCAAAATCAAAATAAAGAGCTTAAAACACAGCATCCAATTGCGATCAAATGATTAATTTGTAACTTGTTAGGTCAGCAGAAGTACAGCACACTGTTATTCTTGGGTCGATAGCATTATTACAGTTGATTAGGACATGCTAAACTGGTACAGTGGTCCCCCTTTTATAAGGTCACCCAAAATGCACCAGTAACGTGGCCTTATAAGAGGCATTGCCTCTCTTGACGGGGGTGGGATGTTTTGGAAATCCCATGCTTGCTTCATGGAGAAGTGGCCTTTCTAGATGGGGTGGTCTCTCTTCAGGGGGGCCTTGTAAGAGGGAGACCACTGTAATTTCAAAACAATGTCCCCATGTAAGCAAATTCTTTTATGAAAGTACAGTTACCATTGTTCCATTAACATTTACCTAATTCTAGCAGGGACATAAGCAAGGCAGTCCTTTTTGGCATGAGAAATCAAAAGACATTGGTCACTGATTTAAGATAATCTGAGATCTTTACTTAGTTACCTTTTGTTTTTTAGAGAAACATTTTACTGAACAGTCTGGACTATGCAATTTTGTGTTATTGACTTTGGAAAGGAGGGAGCTGCCCTGAGCGTCAGTAGCATGCAACAGTATTAAATGTTTTTTTCTTTTTTTCTTTTTTAATTTATACCTTTTAATTTGTAGATTAAACTGCCATGATAACTTGATTGTACAAATATTTATACTAATGAAAATGTCTTTGTACATGATATAACAGGGAAAAATGGGTTTCCATTCTGAACCACATCACAAACCAACACGAGTGTCCAGTTTCACAAATGCCAGCACAAGCCCTTGACAGCTCAAAAGAACAGAGAAAAGCTGTGGTTGGATCCAAAGTCCCCTGCATTCAAAGCGCTTCAAGAGGCTGTCATGAACAAAAGGCTACCTTCTGCCTGACCACATATGACAAGATTTGGAGGTCTTTCATAGCATGATGGCCAAATATGTACCAAACAAAACTCATTTCCCATAGAAAGGTCATTAATGTATTTTGTAGTTCTGACACTATCAGTTGAAAATAGCTAGTAACGAAATAAAGACAGCTGTCTTTGTGCAGGAAATTCATAGCTGCATTTTTTTCTTGTTGTTTAGAATCAAATAGAAATGAAATATTCCGTCGCCCTGCACACCAACATTTTGCCAAACTACAAATATTAGCAAAGATAATCTCTGAAATGTGAAAACATGAATAAGTAGAAATAAGCGTGATTCCACATAAAAAAAAACTTTAAACCAAAAAACTTGGAGACAATGCAAATAGTTTTACTTTTGTACTTTGAACACAAATCAGCCTAGAAAATACCTCATTTGACAGACATGCGACAAAGAGGTTCAAATCCTCTTATAATTGATTGGCTATGTATTAAGATTATCTTCAAATTGATTGGCATTCTCTTCATTTTATTAAGCAAAAGACTAAGAGAATCCATAAATTTGTCATCAAGTGGTTAAAAATTGATTTGCCCTGCACTCACATTATTCTGAAATTGATCGTCAATCTCTTAATTTTTTTGTTATTAGTTTTTTGAACCACATGGTTGTAGACATTTGTATACAATCCTTCCAGTCTGATCATTATATATCAGGCATGAAGGCAAGAACGATGTTGGCTGTCCTGGAACAGTCATATGCGCCGTGTTGATCTACATTATGATGCAAATGCATATAAGCGAAGAAAGACCTGGGTTGTCCGTAAGAGATCAACAGATGCAGGCGGACTACACATCAATCCCTTGATGGAAAGAACACTGCATGTTCACACAAGTAACACGGATCTACCTCTAATTGAACGCCCACCAAGCTCAGCACCATATATATGTCCAGTGGAAAAACCAGAAAGGGAAGAGCTGCTGACAAAGCACAAGAGCAGATTTGTCTCATATATGCAGTAAAGGGCAATTAAAAAAGAGGCAAATGTATATGGATTCTTTGTATTATTGATGAACAGGAGAACATCGATGATAGTTTTGTACTTCCCCCACCGCCAAACACGTTACTAATTGCCTGCATATACAACAAATGACGTTTTGTGAATATATTCACAAGTTTGAAAATTTTCCTATGCTAATTGCTGACTTTTTTTAGGACAAAAACTGTGTGTCAGGGACGGAACAAGCCACGGCCATAACTTTTAGGACCCGTCAAATATGTTGAAAACTCTGTGAAGTTGTGGATATTTTGGATAAACTGTAGTCTCTGATGGTTAAAAATATTGTTTTTAAACATTATACACCATTGACAAGTCCAATTATTAAACAGAACTTTTTTTTACTTATTAAAGTTTGCTGTCATACATCCATGCCTAAAACGCCATGCTAGAAGGCTAATATACCACAGAACAGAAGGTTTTTTTATATTTAAATTAATATATAATATAATTTTATTATAATTGCGACACAGTAGTATTTCCTATGAAGACCACCTCCTCTGAGATAGCGAATGTCTTCTGAAGACTACTTATTGAAGATAATTGATTATTTTATGTCTATGTCAAATATGCCTGCACTGTTAAACCCACCTGCAGTGTGAAGTGATGGGTACCACTGTACATGAACCTATTACTTCAGATGAAGAAAGAATGTAAAGCTGAATTTAACTTTTATTGATGTCAACAGATAAGTATCTTATATTTGGCAAGAATATAGTACTGCCGCTACTATCCACAATTGAGAGGTTAGTTTATGTCCACTCAAACTTTAAGAAGTCTATTTGTGCTGTTGGCATGAATAAATTAAATTGATAGAAAATTTATAAGAAAAATGAAGAGAAAAAATCACTGCTAAATGTATGTCCTCTCTGCTTCAGTTCTTCTTTCAGGTTTGTTACAGTTCCAATTATTTAATTACTGTCTATCCATACTTCATCCTCATTCATAGGGAACATCAATTTCTTGCAGTCATCACCACACGTCTGTAAATAGCTGCCTTCTATTCCTTTCCCTTCATTTTTTAAGATTTCGCCCAAAAAGATCTGAGTGGACTTCCTTGTTACATACTTCACTATCACCGGGTCACTATTTTTTGTGATTGATTGATGGGCTTTCACTCATAGGCTTAAGTACTTTGGCATGGGCAGACAGTAAGCTGTGAAAGAATTGATGTGCACTCAGCAGAAACACGTACCCAGAAAAACAGATCAGGGAGATCAGATTATAAATAAATGATATAAATATTTGTTACCATTGTTTCTTGACTGTGTTAGCTACAAGGATTAGTTGGGTCTGGAGATTCAAACAACCATTACTTTTTTTTTCAAGTCTCCTTGAAAAAATAACCAAGCTTGACTTTTTCTGGTATTTATAATCTAAGTCTATGCATGTGATATTTTCTTTAATTCTGTCTGGTCCATGACAAATATGTCTTGTTGATTGCAACGTATGAATTTTGTATGTGCCAGGAATTTCTATTTGAGCAAACCATGATATTAAACACTAAGAGAAACAAACTGAATGGTCTTCCTACTGTGAATGGCACACACATCCTGATATTTTTGTGCAATAATATCATATATATGGGACAGTATGGGAAATTATAAATGTCGATAAATGTATCAAAAAATTCACCACTATATATAAAATATGAGTGTGTGAGAGACAAACTGATTAGATGCGACTAATTTTACAATAAATAAGGGATATATGTACAACAAATGAGTAATATTAACCTGTTCCTAGTCTAGGGAACTATGCATCGGTACTCTGTGATGTACGTCCCGTCCGTGATAAAAATGTCCTGTCCGTGACAAATAATGATTATTATATTTCGATAATAATAAGGTTCCAGTTTTAATAATGTTTGTCACTTTGAAAAGCCTTTATTATGGATACAGAGAATATAAGATAACTTACTTATAGAATATACAGAGACTATAAGATAACTTTTCATTCCTGCCAGTAGTAACAGTGAATTATTAAACTTTTGAATGCCATTTGTCACGGACGAGACATTATGGCAAATAGACAGGCTGTATATTAATAATTATCAATAATACACCAACCATTACATAGTGCTTGATAACCAAGGTCGTCATTTTACTTTGTCCCAAGGGATAAAAGTCACAGAACATTATCTATACTGTAGATATTTTAAAAACAAAATGTCCCGTCTGTGACACAGAAATGCTAATTTGCATACTTATGGATTCATAAATTGAGCATAGGGTGCTTTATATGAAAAACTTCTAAACAATCTGAATACTTTCAGATGTTTACTTTTCAGTGGAATTAAACTTTTTTTCTCTATGTGCAAATTCATTTTCTGGTACCTGCGTCCCTATTATCATGGACTGCCCCATATCTTCTTGTCATCTCTCTTCATATATTTAGTACATAAAATCAAAGACTTCATTTGCAGTATAAATCTTTTGTAATTGTGTCTCTCTTGATCCAAGGTGGCTCCCAGTGTTGGCGGACAACCCTTAACTGGGGTCGTCCTGACAGTTCTGTTCATGTTTCTGCAAACAATAGCATGGAACCTATATCTATCAATTATTACATACTATTTGTAATGTTTATTTACCTGTACTTACTATAAAATAAAAGAACTCAGACTCTGTGACAGCAGCAAATCTGGTTTGTTGGCTTCTAAGTTTTATTTTGGCATCAGTAAATGAAAGGGCCATGATTAATCAACACTAAAAAGATTTCTTTTGGTGTTTTTACATTGAGTGGCCTTGAGGTGACATTCGCTGATATCTTTGACATGGTGGATCGTGTGAGTTTTTATTTAAAAAATGAATACCCTTAGATTGTGTGCAAGTTAAGACTTTAAGATGGCAAACAGTGGTCCTCTAAAAGGGTCAACTTGATTGTGTACACAGCTGGTCTGGAGATCTTGAGCAAGACACTTGGACACTGTATCTTTTTGCACTGTTCTCATGATATTGGGAGTACATGTACTACTTCAACAACATTAATGTTGATAATATTGAACATGGGTGATCTTCAGCCAAGGCCATGTGACTGTTCAAGTAAATTTCGTGCATTGAGTTTACTTTAGTTTTGATAGTCATGAACATACGTTGAAGTGAAAGACATTGAGTTATCTTGACCCAGTTTCCAAGAGCACGCAGCTACTTATTATAGTGATTTCAGTGATGGTTTTCCAGAGAACTCACAGTTGCAGACGCTTTTCAAAAATTCATTTAATTATTTTGATGTATTGACAAACAGTCAACTTTCATATGGAGACAGTACAAGGTGTAGTGTTCTCATGAAAAAATTGCAATTTTTTAAAGATTTTTTGTCAAAAGAAATAAGTAACTAATATCTCTGAGTATATTTTTGCTGATTACTGCAGTGGGTTTGCGATTACAGTAATATTGCATTATAACGACACTCAGATATCCGACATACTCAATATAATAACACAATATTCATGGGAAAAGGTTCATTTTCTTTGTTATTTGTGCACATTTATCATACATATTCAGTTATCCGACTGATTTCTTAGGGAACGGATGGTTTCATTATAACGAGTTTTCACTGTAACAACCTTAAATGAAACATATGAACCCAAGTGATGTACATTTCGCAAATCTGTAAAATGTTAAGCTCTACCTTAGCATGATTAGAACATATTGGTAACATTCATTTAGTAGAGAAACCAAGAAGTACTGTTGATTCAACTGACCATGTAAGCTAGAAATCTGGGCTTTTTATTTACCAACTGCTCGTAAATGGTCCGTGAAATTGCCTTCATATCGCCACAAGATGGAAATAGAGTGCCAAAAAAACTGAAATGTTTACGACATTACACCATAGCTGGAGAATAAAACTAAGATGAACTGTACAAAAAAGGTACATTTTCTACATATTAAGGGGTCTGGCCAAATTATCAACATTTGAAAAATATACACATAGTAGTCCTCCTCCACCCTCCACCCCCCACCCCCAAAGAGTATTCTAAAAATGTTGACTTGTGGCCAAATATTAATCAACATTTTCAAAATAAGCTAACAACAAACACTGCTCTTGACCCCCCCCCCCCCATGCATACTCTATGATCTAATGTGAAAATGCTGATTAAAATGGCTGACCCTGAAATTAATCATATTTAAAGATCTATTATGAGCCTAATATTAGCACTAAACAATACATTTCATAACCCATATCACTTGAGCTGTCTCAAAATACACATTGAAAGACAAGCGAGATCAGTTGATTGTTGGTCCTCCTGGTCACACACTTGCTTCATTTTTGGCTCCACTCCATATTAAGCCTAAAGGGCAACCAAAATGGTTAAACAAATGGTTGGGAGATGGTGTTAACATTTTCTCCATGGGATTCATACAAAAGTACACTGCAGCTAAAGGAAAAAAACATGTTACAAATTGTTGCACACCTCATTAGTTTAAGGTTTAGTGTAATCATTCCATATACTCAGTAGTCACTGTGGTGGAATACTGACAGTCCGGGTTTACAGTCGCCTCTCCATAACTCTCAGCTTTGACTAAATGCTGCACTGCAAACAGAAGATGCCATAAAAGTAAAGCTTCTTTTACAATAATAATTTGCCTTATTGTGATGTACTACATGAATAAAAGCGAAGACACTGGAATGTTTTTGTAACTTTCCTTATTCATAACCCCTTCCCCACCTCAAATATTAGAGCTGACTGGGAGACCACTTGTGTGGACCACCAGAATACCACTTGGGTAGGGGACTACTGTGTATTTTGTGATGTGCTTAGTATTGCCTTGAACCACGTAAAAAACTGCAACTTGATAGCTGCTGCTTCTTGAGGTTTCACATGTCAAGCGTCAGCTCTTTTTGAAAATTAATCATTTTTCTTGTCTGCGAAAGAGGTCTTCTACCTCCAGCAAAGGTACATAGCTATAAATTGTCATCACTGTCATTTTCTGTTGGTTCATAAGGTTTGTATGGCAGTCCCCGTGCATTTGGGAACTGCTTCCTAATGGCTACTACAGAACAAGCACTGTAGGTATGACCCTCCGTTAATCTCTGCCCAATCTCTTGCTGTACACCCACCAAATGAACTGTCAGTATACAGCCCAGCGAAGTTCCCTGCAGCAAACAAATACGATACGTTTGCAACATGTAGTTATCACAAAAACCTAGTTACATGAAAATGTATGTTGCAAGCAAGTTTTTTAATTTGTAGCAGTGTTCACTTCTGACCACTAAATATCATTTACTATGTGGCAGCACTGCAGTTTTATTTTCCTATAATGATTCAAACACTAGATTTTATATGTTTGGTTCTAAGAGTTTTCCTGCAGTTTATGGTTTTTCTTAGTTTATCGTTCATGAATGGTGCCTGAGGTTTAGTAAGGTGCTTTTAGCTTCAAACGGGCATGTTCATCCATAACTGTTAGAAGCATTTTTTCGTGTGCCCATTACATATCATCAACATCATCAAAGATGTTTGCTAGATGAAAAGGAGTAGCCTCAATATCTGCTAAGTACTTAGCTTTCCAAAAGCGTTTATATAAACGGTACTGAATCCACTTAGGTTTAAGCGGGTTCAAGTGTGACTTTGAAAACGTGTAGACCATACTGTGAAAGTTACTGAGTCCAGAATCAAACTGTCTGTATGCATAAAAGATTATGGTCTGTTGGTTAAGATTACATCAATCATTGAAGGATTGCCTTTAAAACAAGTGGGTTTCTTAACCAAGTTATGCAAATCAAAAATTTAACAAATATCGCTGATGGGTTTGGCATTTTCTGTACCACAATGCAGTAAATTATTAAACCCCTCAGATTGTTTGTAGATGCTTGTGATGATGGGGCTGGTTCGTGGATCTCACAGTTGGGTCAAGGCTAAGTTTATCACTGTATAGCATGCTTTTCAAAGGATCTTAACAGGCATCACAGAAATTATTCAACTGTAAAGAAAGAAAAAGAAGCAATGGCTTTGATTTTGTCTGTACAGCATTTTGAGATTTTCAAATTTAAGTTCAAGTTCTTTATTTAACCATTTCCGCCCTCAAGGGGCTTACATTTACATAGAAAATCCCATTGCACCATCTATAGGCACAAGGCAGAACTACCTATAACTATAATGCTCAACACAGTACAATACAAGGAACAATTTACAGAAATATGTACAAATGTAAATTACCTTTGCATGCCACCAATAATTTATTGTGTTCTTTCCTGAAAGCCAGTCCACACATAGCTCCCCAGCACTTCTAATAATTTCTGGCTTGAGTTAAACATGTAGAATACCTACTGTTCTCGGTTCATTTGGTTAAACAAAGTTGATTCATTCTGACATTGTGATAGTAGTTCTTGCCTAGATACTACATGTTTGTTACATTGAAAATAAAATGGTACTCATATCACAGTGTTGACACAATCTGTCCTCAACTAGTGTACCATTATGCCTGCCCAACTCCGTTTGTAATTTATGAGCACTTGTCCTTAGCTTGGCTAAGGCAGCTCTATGCTGTGGATTTCTAATTACATCTAAATATTCTTCATAGCAGAACATATTTTACACACTCTATAGAATCTTAATTTGTTCCCCCTGAAATCATCCTCTTTGTTTTTGTTCATTGTATCGTTCCAATGTTTATCAAACTGTTCCTTCATTACATCACCCACAGTCCTCCAATTATATTTGTATATTCAGGCATCAAAATTGAAAAGAACAGCCTCAATATTGCCCAAGTATGTGTATGTATCAGATTTGTGCTTGTATGCTTCCTTGTATGCAAGTCTAATTAAACTTCACGGTTTTGCATGTGGTCAAGATACTTTATCACCTGTTTCTAGATATTTGTGTAGAGAGGCTATCTCCCCAATTCACTATAAACTGCCATACTAGTGGTTTTTCCATGTACATTCAAAATGTATCGACAAAAGTGCAATTGTAGCTGTTCAAACTTAGAATCAAGATTTTTTTCTTCGAACCAATAGTCCTTTTGTTTTGTACTGCATCCGCTGTCAAGAGCTCCCCAAATCTCAGAGCCATGTATAATGATTGGTTTGATTAATGAGTCAAAAAATTTCAAACCTAGTTTTGGGCTGAAATTTATAATTGTTCAGTGAGCTTTTAAGATGAAACAATGCTTTTTGGGCTTTCCTATATAAGCTATCTATAGCAGGGGTGAAGGTTCCACTGGCTGTCAACACAATCCCAAGATATTGGTGTTCTTTTACATTTTCAAGATCCATATTTCCATATTTGAATTTCTGTGTATCTACCTGCCCATGGGAATTGAATTTGATGATTTTAGTTTTCTGAATATTAACTTGTAAATGCCACTAAGCACAGTACTCTTGCAATTTATCCAATTGTGCTTGTAATCTGATGGGGCAAGTTGATAACAATACCAAATCATCAGCATACATAAAACAATTGACAGGATGATTTGATAGTTCAGGAGTTCCTTCATCAACACCGAGGGCACATGGAAAATCATTAATAAAAAGATTGAACAGGACCCGACTCAATACATCTCCCTGTTTAACCCCAATTTGGTTTTAAATATGTCTACTGGTTGTTTCCTTGTGCAGGTATTTTCAGATCATAATCCCATTAAATACTTGCATAGATTCAAGGACAAAAATCAAAGACTCACTAGGTGAAGTTTATTGTTACAGGAATACAACTTGGAAATAAGTCACATTTGAGGTACAAATAACATCATATCTGATTATCTCATTGTGATAATTCATAAAATATTGAGAGTACCAGCCAAAACTTAATAGGTCTTGTGGGTGAAATAGTGAAAGGTTAGTTTCACTCTGTTCTTTACACTGAAATGGATTTGTTAATTATGCTGTTCTTGCTTCAGAGTCATCCTGGAGATGAAAAGGTGGAAGCTCCTCATGTGAGGCCTTTTTTTCATTTTGCACACATGGTTATGCAGTATGCACTTCTTAAGAATGACAGGAATCATTGGACTTAATGAAAGTTCATTAATTTGAACTTTCCTTTTTTCTGAGGAGAGGTACGTTATGTATTGATGAATATAAAACATGCAAGTTAATCTGCTGTGTGGAATATACAGTGCCTGTAGATTTCAAGTTGCAGCAAAAACCCTTTTCGGACATTATAAAGTTAAATGCTAAATGCCAGCATGCCAGGAAGTGGTTGAGTGATCACCGATCTTGCATGTAACTGGTGTAAGACTACAAATACTTTTTGAGATACATGCGACACAAATATGACAAGTGTAATGTCAAATCAACATTTTTCCTAAGTTAATTAATGATTAAATAACACATGACAATAAATTCAAGGGAGCAAAAAAAGATAATTTATCCAAGAGAGAAACAAAACTCCAGGGGCACACTTTTATATATTGATAGACGTTTCCACAAAGTTCCATGGTCGAAGCTGAAATATTTTTTGAGAAACATGCAACACAAATGTGACAAATATAACGTCGAAGCAACATTCTCCTTAAGTTAAATAATAATTAATTAACACAAGATAATTAATCCCCCAGGTGGACACTTTCACATATTTATTGATGTTTCTACAAAGTTGCATGATTGAAGCTGAAATACCTTTTGAGATACATGCGACAGAAATGTGATTAATGAATGATAAATTAAAACTGGATAATCAACCCAGGAGACAAACTGATTCCCAGGTGCTAGCCTTCATATCTTGATACATATTTCTGCAAATATTTATGCTTGTACCTCAAATGCTTTTGGAGATATGCATGACACAAATGTGACAATATTAATGTTGGATGGACAAACAGATAAACAGGCAGACGGACATCCCTAGTATGATACACTTATGTAGAAAAACATGACCCATATTCAAAAATATAAAACACAACAATGACAGCAAAGAGATTCCAGAGTTACCAAAGCATCAACATTCATCTTCCAATATCAATGTGGAGAAACAAATCTAACTCCTGACCTGAGACAGGCAGTTATCCACAAAAAGCAATTGGTGGTTTTAAACTGGTCCTCTCCACCTTAGAAATATTTTTCATTAAATATAGACTATAGTGTTTCCAATATGTATGGGCCCAAACCAATCAAAGTCCAAATTTTATTACTTTTGCGAAAAATAAAAAGAGAATTAGTAGGCCTACCAATATTTTTGGATCTTCTGACTAGTCCCTCAGCTCAGTTTATAGCAAAAGTAGAAAGTAGGCCTATATTGTTTTTGTGATATCTATGAATCTGGAATATTATGAAATATAAGTTAAGTGATTGAATCTCTGTTATAGAGTACTAAGTGCAAGGAGCAGACTTCTACAAGTCTTTCACTATAAAATTGAAGTTCTACAGACGGACTTCTCTAGTATGATACACTTATGCAGAAAAACATGACCTATGATGATAAATATAAAACCCAACAATGACAGCAAACAGAGGAACGGACAAGGGCATATCTACATGCCCCCCCCCCCCCCTTCCCCACAAGTGTAGGCATAAAAAGGACCGGGTGCTGCAGATCAGGGTAAGACATCCGAATTTTGTTCGGCCTGTGCGCATAGATACCTGGGTGTATATAAAATTTATGGTAGTGTTCAGGCTGCAACTTGGCGTTCACCAATGCTAGTATTGACTTGTTGGGTGATTTTATGTGCTCGTATATTTTTTAATTTGCTTGCCTGAGTATGGTTCACCAGTGGATAATGTAAGTTTCCAGATATGCCATTTTGAGCTCTTGTAAGCTCTAATACATTTTATATTGGGTATGACCAACCAGTTGAATAATATAGGCTCCTAAATAAGCCATTTTTGAGCCCTTGTATGCTCCATTATACCTTGCATTCAGTGAATCTTGTGCAGTTTACGAATTGAATAATGTAGGCTTTGAAATAGCAAATTTTGACACAAGGAGACCAGTATATCAGTACATTTTTTTTCCGAATTGTTGTAAGCTCTGCAATGTGAGGTTTTTGTGTAGCATATTTGTCAAGTGTTTTTTTTTTTCAACATTGCTCAGCAAATCCTCTAAATTAATCTGTCTTATTTTTTGTGATTGTTAAGACCAGGTGTAAGAAAATTGAGAACTTAACCAGTTTTGGCGTCACAATTAAAAATTGAGTTTTCACACAAATTACAAGGTAGTGTTCCAGGTTTTACCATTTTAGTCTGATACTGTTGTTTGATTTTGAGTTGTAGCCCTGAGGACGACTGGAGCAGCCAGGTCATGGGACCCATTATTTCATGTTAAAACATCGATATTTAAGACAAACTACCTGTTTCTGTCATTGCTTTTTGGGGTATTTTTGGTTTTTGTTTTTGGTTTTGTTTTTTGTTTTTTGTTTCTTGTTTTTTGCTTTTTTTTTGTTTGGTTTTTGTTTTGTTTTTTGTTTTGTTTTTTTTGTTTTTTGTTTTTTTTTTTGTTTTTTGTTTTTTGTTTTTTTTTGTTTTTGTTTTTGTGAGTGAACATATGTTTGAACAAAAGTTTCTGTCTTTGTGTTCGTTTCACAGATATAAAGTGTAGCATTTATCTTTTCTGATCTGTTATTGAGGGGCTGGTATGCACAAGATGTGCTAAAGTAAAACTACCTCGTATCAACATAGACAAGGTAATCTTTATATACATTTCAATCGTGTCGAGGGTTCAGTGGGGCACCGCTGATACATGCAGAAATGCTCAGGCACATTATAGCATAGCATTATTGTATATTTTCTGTTACTGTAGCTCAACCGGGATAGTTTTCTTGTTATGAATGGGGGTGTACCACTGTCCACAGCAACGTTGGCTCTCATAGCATAGACATATAATGTAGGTGGCATCCACCTGGTGAAACAGCTGAAAAGTTTGGTATTAAAATTATATGTAGAGGACCACAAGAAATATTACATAGTTTACAATGTATAATTACTATTCATATTCCATAGCACAATCCCATGCCCTCCTGTTGCAATTCTGCAAAGGTTTCCTGAATCGAGAGTTTTGCTCAAGCCTTTTTTTTTTTTAATTTGTTACAGTCATTTATTTTACACTATGGCCAATCTATAGTACTGTCCAATACTACAGGTTTTTCTGTGGGGTAGGCCTATGCAGAGTGTTCACAATTCCAAATGCCTTGCATTGGAAAAATGTGTCACATGACCGCACACTGTTTAACAGTTACATGATGATAAACTAGGTAATTCCCTCATCTTTGGAGAACGGCCAAAATTATATGTATGAAACACTAGGTTCCAAAACCATCCCATTGTGAAGGCCAAGGGTGTCATTTGTATTCCGTGTATTTTTACAACTAACTGTGGTTGATTATAATTTGGTAAATCGTATAGAATTAGTTTCATAACTGTTTTACCTTTACTTTTAGAAAATACACAAGCAGAGTGTGTTCACTGTAATTGCCTTCAAAATCGGTGCAAAATTTGAACAACCCTATTGGCATTTTACGATAGGCTTCTGCTGTGTCTTTCTTGATAATATTGGTGTCCCACTTTGTCTCTGATATATGCATGATCATATAAATAATTCAATGTTGACTGCATGCATCTTTTCTCATGATTAACACTTTCCTGAGTAGCAATTGAAACTGCAAAACAAATGGTCCATCATGGTATTCATAATATTTAATTTGATAGACAAAGTCCTTTTATTGGATAAGTGGTCAACCAGTCACCCTTACAGGATGGGCAAAAGCGTCAAGAATTGAGATGTTGAATGAAGTTTATTTTATCAGAGAGAATGAAGATGGGATAAATAAAAAGCAAAATTTTATCAGCTATGTAAATATACCACAACCAGCATTTCGTCAAAACACACACTGCACAGGAATAGTTAGTATTTTTACTGGTTATATTGGAGGTTGGATAACTATTCCCTGCTCCAAGCATTTCGACGGGTCAGCGTTCATCTGTGAAAAAAGATATATAAACAAATTTCGAAAGATAGTTGATGTATGGACAGATGTTCTTGCAACTGCCTGTCCCCAGAATTGGCTAAAGGTGGATTCATCATGCATAACAACCTACTATAGACAAATTGGTTTGCATTCATACCAGAATGCTGCACGTGCTTGTAGGTTGTTGGGAGGGCGTATCTATGATTATACCCACACAGAAAAGGCTTATAAATTGCCTCGGCGCTTCAAGAAGGGAGTTTGCCATCCAGGTGTAACAACATATGTGTTGTCTGTTTGTGAACGAGCAGCCAGTCTTAGATATAGAAAATGCGACGCAACCAGATGGGAAGTATTTCTTCACACAAAAACATCGTTACATTTTACGAAGATGAGGGTTTTTCAACTTCACGTTTTAGATATTCCTGTTTGGATAAGTTTACAACAAGGGACCAAAACAAAACAGTGCACGTTGATGTGGTTCACTCCCACGCGATCGAAGGCCCATTCCGCACGCATATATGGTAAATATTCCCAGGAAACACCTACTCCAGCCTTTGCAGTTTTTTCCCCACATTGTGAATCTCGTAATCATACCCACGGAGTGCTGTGTGAGACAAACAAAAATATTATAGTGCAATCAAGATGCAAAGCAGGTCATTTTCAATGCGAAAACAAGGAATGCATTCTTGAGCACTATAAATGTGATTCTGCATTTGATTGTCATGATACAACTGATGAACAAAACTGCCCACATTTAAATATATGTGCTATGCACATAGGTAACATTCCCAATTACCTGTACTGCATATCACCATGTCATTCATCAAACTGTACATGTGGGCCTATGTTTTTTCAGTGCAATGATGGGGGGTGTATTCCCATAGCAAGAGTATGTAATATGAATCATGACTGTACTGACAGTACCGATGAAC
Organism: Hermodice carunculata; assembly: GCA_964020975.1. Lineage (NCBI taxonomy): Eukaryota > Metazoa > Annelida > Polychaeta > Eunicida > Amphinomidae > Hermodice > Hermodice carunculata. The sequence goes on from OZ026623.1 coordinate 70,944,123, forward strand.
TCAATTGTTTTGACGCAAGGCCATTGTCAGACCACAACTGCGCTATCTCCATTCACGAAAATAAAGCAAAATCAGTTGTCTTGTTCAAAGAGGGAGACAATGCCGATGAGCATGCAGCATGTGATGATCCTAACTGGGTGCCTTGCAGCAGCGAAGAGGGATCTCAATGCTATCTGAGATCAACCGCATGTGTTTTTGATTACACAACATGTGGAGAGCTCATGACCTGCGTCAATGGAAGACACCTTTTATACTGTGATGAAATAGAGTGTGGAGGGAAGTTTAAATGTCCTGATTCATACTGCCTCCCCCTAAGGCATGTCTGTAATAATGCATGGGATTGTGCTTCGGGTGTTGATGAGCATGGGTGTGTGAATTATTCTTGTCCGTTTCACTTTCGATGTCGCGGAGAGCCGTCCTGTCTAGGTGCTAATGAGGTATGTGACAACAAAGTACATTGCAATAGTAGCTGGGATGACGAAGAGGTTTGCCTTGATCGCAAGTGTCCTGAAATGTGTGAATGTGACGGTAATGCAATACAATGCAACAGACGAAACTTGTCAAATATCCCTCATGCATCTCGTTCCGTGAGGGCTATTATATTTATTGGGAACATTCTCAAAGGGCTTCATTATGGCGGATTTGACTTTCCCAACATATATCGCTTAGATCTGTCGTACAATCATCTATCAACTTTGCTATTAGATTCCTTTTACCCTTTTAATTCAGTAAAAGAGCTTTACTTAGACCATAATCATATTACTTCCTTGACCCCGGAAATCTATCGTGGATTATCACTACTGAAAATGTTTTCAGTTTCCTTTAACCCATTATATTCTATAGAACCGTTAACCTTTCACATGAAACCAAATTTGCACCGGGTTTTGGTGAAAAACTCACGGTTGCAACATTTAAAAAGTGTAATGTTTCTGGGCCAACACAGCATAGAGGAACTAGATATTGCTCATACATCCTTGGTGTATATGGACACTATGGTTTTCATTGGACTGCATACATTGAAACTTTTAAACCTAAGTAAGGTAACATTTATAAACTATCAATCCTTCAAATTTTTGAATAAACTTGAAATTTTAATAAGCGACAGTATAAATCTTTGTTGCATTGTTAATACTTTATATCACTGTACTTCAAATCCAAAATATTCTATAACTTGCGGCCGTATGCTGCCGACAGCTTATAACAGGATTTCTACTTTTATACTTGGTGTCACGGCTCTTTTCCTTAATGCTGGCTCAATTATACTTATTGTTAATACTCAGAGAAGAAAGGTCCAACTGCTTTGCGCGTCCCTTTTGACTTTTGTGCTTTTAAGTTTGGCTATACATTCAATCACAATAGCAATTCAAGATACAATATACGGCGACATGTATATAGAAAAAGATGAGACGTGGAGGTCTGGTGTTTTATGTAAAACCATGAAATTTATGTCTCTTGTCTCGCATGGTTCATGTGCGTTCATTTTTTCACTGGTGGCGTTGGATAGATTTGTTTGCATTGTGCTTGTCTTCACATCCTCGCCGCTAGGTGTTAAGATTGTGGGCGTGTTTTTTCTGATAGGAGTTTCTGTAATATCACTGTTGGAGATACTGCCATCATTGATGTACAATACAAAAGTCATCAAAGAAGTGGATCGCCTATATGCTGTTTTGTGCATATCTCCTATTTTATTCTCTCAAAGCAAGCAATTTGACATTCCAAGATATATTTACATTACTGGAAGTACCATTTTATTCGCATTTTCAATTGTAAGTTATATAGTTGTAGTTCTGTCAGTTATAAATTCGAAAAGAACCACAGGTCAGCAACGTGGATCACTTAATATTTTGATTCGAATTATTTTAACACTTTTGCCTCACTTCTTCCATTATTTACAATTTCTAATGTTAATAATTCTAACACCCATATTTCTTTCGGAAGGTAGTTTTTTACGTTTTGCAGGATACTCTTGTTTGCTTAATATAATGCTGCTCTATCCATGTATTAATTTCTTGACCTCTCTTAAAATTACAAAGGTTTTTGCATCTGTCAAATCAGCAAATACTGAGAGGACAACAAGGGTCGAGTGAATACTTTGCTTTCTTCCTCCACACAGAATGATAAACGGATATATTTCGTTGCAATATCTATAGAAAAAAAGGTTACAATTAAAAATGCATGCATCCTTCATTTCAACTCAACTGTGATGCTGCTCATAAATACCCATTTAAACCCTTACTTCTCACATTACCGTAAGAGTATTCGCCCAAATTATATTTTGTTTGAATTATTGCAGGATTGTTTATATTAGAAAGTCTGAGAGACGTACACCTACGAATGTGGACAAAAATTTGCCATTCATGTAAGTGTTGCAAGTGAGTTTTCGATGACAAAATAGACACTATGCTAGCAACAGAATGCAAATTCCTTCATACATCACGAATCAGAGTAGATAACAACTTTGATCAAACTTCTCTTTTGTGCATCTGATATATAGATTTATGGCCAGGAAATTCTCGAATGGCAAGTGTCAAATGTATGATATTATTTTGATAGACCCTTCCAGCTCCTCCTAAAAATATTGTGCCTGTTTTGGATTCTTGTGGTTTCTTGCCTTTAAATCGTCTAAGTCATTAGCTGGCCACTTACTCTTCCTTTTGTTTGCGTCTACGTCGAAATGTTTGATCTTCTTTTTGTGTCTTTTCTTTCCTTTCAGGCCCTCTCTCATTTGATATATATTTTTTTTTCATGTGTATGACTCTGCTTGTTCTGGTTTTCAGATTTTCCTTATTGAATTGTCTGTCTGAGCTTCAAAATGACATAGGGACACTTCTGGCCCCCTAGACCTTAATTCATCCCAGACGTGGCACTGTGATTTAAAAAACATCGCGAATTTGTGTTTTTGGAAGCTATTTTCGAATTATCTAGACTCACCACTGTGATTATGCTGAAAGTTCGTACAAAATGTTCCTTGTAAAAGGGTTCAAGAAAATATCAACTAGGTGGTGATGTTGGTAATTGTTAACAAGTTATTTACTTCAGGTATAAGTCTGTTGATGTATAAATTCCAATCCTTTCCTATGGAAGTCAATGAGGATTGCAACAGTAATTCGTATTGTTGGTTTCTCCAGAAGCATCATCCAGATTCACTTCAGATTTGAGGGGATGTACTTTAGGTGGGTCACTATTGACGTTATTGAAATGGTCACACTCCACTGATTGTAATTATTTTATGATTTTTTTTAATTTTCAGTTTCAGGCAAAATAAAAAAAAGGGTTGCCAAAAGTTTCAGCTGGCACTGTAACTTACATATATGTATATTGACTCTCTTCAAGTTTGGTGGGAATGCACATGAACTCAATCTGCACTATGTTTGGCTTAATTTTTCATGAATTGCTAAAATAAGGAAGTAAGTAACATTTTAGGGTAGCCTGCATGGCAGTGACTCATTGGAGTGCTCATGCAGTGTCCGTCTGGTTTCTAATAAACTATATCAATCTTTATTCTGACTGTAACATGAGACCCAATAAATCTCATTCAGTCAGGCTGTCACAAATATCAACACTTGTGGTGCCACGTTTTTGGCTGATCCAACAGCTTTCTTTGGCACACTTTGGGTGCAATGCACAAGAGCACCAAAGAAAGCTGTTAACCCAGACCAATATATTCTCTGGAACTTTGGGCATGATGGCATTTAAATGAAATATCTTTTCACAAGAAACATGAATCAAATATCCTGATTATAATTGAGTTCAATTCGTCTTGACGACTTTCCTGTCCGGTATGGGTGACTACCAGCCTCAAGTAAAAAGTCTAATTTAGTTCTTCACGTTGGTATTGAAAGATGTATTTTCATGTTTTAGCACTTCTCAATTTACTGCCATTTGCCGTACCTAACTTTGCTGCAATTGTTGGGGTGATATTTATGAAGAAATGTAACGATTTTTCTGAACCTTTTAGTTGCAGTTGGCTCTAGAGGATTTAAATTTAAATTTAAATTTTACTCTGTATACAGACTTTTGATCTTTGGCTCACGTGATACGTTTGAAAGGCCTATATGTTTAAAAAACAAAGTTAAGTCTGTGGTTAGTGAAAAATCTATTTCAAAGGTTGAGAGGACTAGTTTAAATCCACCATTTGCCTTTTATGGATGGATGCTTGTTTTAAGTCGGGAGGTAATTTACTTTTATGGGTCCACCCCATAGGGGGGATTCTTTCTGTTATTGGTGTTCCGTCCGTCCAGATGTGCGCATTTTCGTTATCACGATATCTACAGAGTGCCTCCATGTACTTTGCAAAAATTTGGCAATATGATTACCTTACCGAGCAATATAAACTGCGCAAATTGTGGTGTCACCATGGCTTAATCTGAGCTAATGGCAGCCTAATACATGTTCGTTAGGGCTCGTTGCCGCAATATCTCCCAATGTACTTTGCTCAAATTTAGCAGTATGCTTATCTAACATGCCCAGAGGAACAGATTACATGTTGGTATCACTGTGTCCTTATTTGAGCAAATAGCGGAACCTTCAGTCAACAGTTGCATTGAAGGTATGTCTAGTTATATAATGGTGTTGGTAGATAAATGTTGGGAATATTTGCATTTTGCTGTTTTTTACTCTCTCTCTCTCTCTCTCTCTCTCTCTCTCTCTCTCTCTCTCTCTTTGTTTAGTTTAAAAGATTGAATGTGGGTCATGTTATTTTGAAATATTTCAGTCATCAGAGTGTTGATGATAGGCTGATATACAATGTTTATATAAGCATTTTGGCTCACAGTCCTATGAATGTCATAAGTATATCGAGGCAAGCTTTGTATAAGATTATCATACCGTTCCTAACATGAACATATCCCCTTATGATTAATGCAATTAAATGGGAATTTGCCAAATGAATCGACACTGTAACAATGTCCAGATGGCTAGATTTACAAATTAAAATATATGTTCATGTTTCACAATTTGCCTCACGGTAAAAAGTTTTATATAAGGCCATCTACTGGAGAGTGTGTCCTAAATATGAAAAATAACACCTGGGCCTATACATGTATTTAATGACAGGAGACAGCATGTGGCTAGGTCGGCAGTTGACGATCTTAAACAAGCCCCCCCCCCCAAAAAAAAGAAAATTCCACTAACTTCCAATGCAAGCGTCAGGGAAATAAACTGCTACATTATAGGCTGTTGCCATGTCATTTGTCCTACAGCTCAGTTGACCTACAGCCCACTTCTCCTACAGACCAGTTGTTCTACAGTCTATTGTAATACAAAATATGATGAGTTGCGGTGAGGTGGTGAGGTGAGATGAGATGAGGAGAGGTGAGATAAAGTGATGCCATGTGAGGTGAGGTGAGGCGAGATGAGATGATGCTAGGTGAAATAGGTGACGTGACATAAGGTGAAATGATGCGAGGCGATAGGTTTGATGAGGTGATGTGAAGTGAAATGAGGGAAAGTGATAAGGTGAGGCAAGATGAGGTGAGATGGGATAAGATAATGTCTCATTTGACATCGCTTTTCTTCACTCCTTCTCACCTCACTACATGTAAACTCACCTCGCACCATCTCATCCCTTCGAATTCTCGTCTAAAAACTCTTCCTCTCACTTCATCCCATCCTCTATAACCCTGTGCGATTTCATGTCACCTTACCTCATTTTATCCCTTCACCATCTCACTTCATGTCACCATGACCATCTCTCCCTGAACTCACCACCATTTCAGCTCACTTTGTGGCCGCCTCATCCCTTTTCACCTCAACTCACATCCATATGATACCTTACCACAACCTCACCTCATTTCACTTCATCTGATCTCACCCCATCTCGGTTATGCTCACATCATCCCACCTCTGCCCATATCAACAAGCATCACCTCCACTCACCTCACCTTACCTCATCTCACCTCCCCAAACCACCACCTCACTTCATGTTTTCTCACCTCGTTACTGCACCTCACCACCTCAATGCATCACATGCATTCTTGACCTCACCTCTCCCCATCTCACATAACCTAACCTCGTCTCACCTCACATCTCTTCTCACCTGACCACCACCTCAGCGCACATAACCACCACCTTACTTCATATCTCAACTCACCTCACTTCATTACATTCTTGACCTCACATAGTTCACCTTATCTCATCTCGTTGCACCTCATCCTATCTCACCTAACGTCCCTTCACCACCTCAACTCACATCTTGTATTACAAATGGACTGCAGGACAGCTCAACAAAGGGCGGAATGCACCCTTTTTCTTACAGTAGCACTTCAATTTGGAACTCTCTTCCCACTCATGTAACCCAGTCAGACTTTTTACCTTTCAAGAGACTACTTAAGAAATGGGAACGTGTGAAGTGCAAGTGCAGTTATTGTAGAGCATATTGTCTTCAGAGTCTTTTTATCTTACTAATTTTTTTCTTTAACTTTTCTTTTCCACCTTCATATCATTTCCATTTATACCCAATGTTTTAGATCTATCACAACAAGGTCATAACAACAGCTGGCCTGCTAATGTTTGTATTTTTTAACCTCCCGAGTATAAATAAAGCTTTGTATCTTATATCTTGTATCTTGTATCTTGTACGACAACTGGGCTGTAGGACAAGTGGGCTGTAGGACAACTGGGCTATGGGACAACTGGGCTGTAGGACAGAATAGCAGACCCCATATGCCTAGTCTATATCATGCATTAACTTTGAGGATGGTATATCAAATCGAGAAAATTCAACCACTGAGCAAGTAAGACCAAAAAAAGGCGTTCCTGTATGTAATAACTCACTACTCTGCGTGTGATGAAGAACTGGGTCAATAGAAGTATTGGATCACTTACATATTTCTTACAGTTACATTTAGGCCTGATACCCGCTGATGGCAGGAACTGTCTTACATAGTTAACTACATGTACACTTGTTTTCATTCATTTCAATTGTTTTCTCATGCATGCAATCCTAAGTATGTGTAAGAATTGCTTGTATGATATGCACACTACCTGTTCATATTATATTATATTATATTATATTATATATATATATATATATATATATATATATATATATATATATATATATATATATATATATATATATATATATATATATATATATATATATATATATATATATATATATATATAGTGCTATATCTTATCAGATCCAGCAAGTTCGATTTCTTATGCCATTGGTACCGCAATTTTCTGGAATTGTGCGCTTTGTTTGAATTGGACTTGCCTACATTTGTAATTGAGAAATAGAAATACAAAATTATTGTCAACAGGTTGACAAAAGTTCGTACTTAAAAAAAGAGGTTTTTGTTGACTGGTTGTAGTGATGGGCCGATCTGTGATGAAACTAGGTTACACTAGCGTGTTGCGTGTTTGCAAAATGTGAGCGTGCAAATTATTTACCAGAGGCAACATTTTTTTCTCAGAGGGAAACAATATTCACAGCTGAGCAGGGTACAGGCATGTCATAGCTGCGTGTTTTCTCTATTCCATAGAAGTGGAATGTGAAAAGAAACACAATTAACTCAGTCTCCATAGGAAAGAAACAATATACAAATTCCTGTGACGTCTGCCTGGAGGTAAGTGGTGAAACGATAGGGGTATGTTTAACTTTTGTGAGTTTTTTACCCCCTAAAACTTCTATGCTTATAACTAATACCAAGTGTCAGTGAGCTCTTACCATATACACGTGTGCATATAGTATAACAGAACGGTAAATTATCCAATCAGAAGAGTACTCAGTAACTATCTAACAAAGTTGACTATCTTCATCATCCCTTACTGCGCATGAGCACATGGGCACAGACATTGCGTTTTTAGGCACCCCAGGTAATTTTCGCAGTTTTATTTACACCAAAGTATCTAACTTACTGGCTTTTATGGGAATCATGTCAATAATTCATAACTGGGCTTCAGAAAATATCTGCAGAGTGTAGTGAATGATAACGATTCACCAACTTGCATCGTTAACACCTGTATGGAACTTGGACCTAGCAAACACGCTTCTGGGCCATGAAATGAATTTCCTCAGAATAGAAAAACTTGACAGGTGAAAGGGTAACCTAAATAAACATCCCAAAGTATGTAGTATTTGTTACGCATGTTGCGTCTCACCTTGTGACAAATATCGGCACACTGTGCAGTCACCAGGTCACTCTTGGGGCCTTCCAGATCGCAACTTCCAGTCACACTTATCCCCGCACAGGCCCCAAAACACTATGCTGCCAAAGACTGCTCTGATTTTGGTGTTTTCACGCAACAATCGTTCTCCGTAGGCACTACATCAATGCCACAGCAAACGGCACTAGTTCAATGGCGATATAAACATCTTTGGACCAACACTTAAATTTGTGGAACAGTGTCTAACAAAAAGAAAGGCTACACAGCAGATAATTTCGTTCATTTGCTAAAGATAGTACGTCCTCGCTCGCTAGACTGGTTTAGAAAATGGCCCCTAGAGGGACCTACCAACCAGGTGCTATGTACTGCCTGATCCACCGACGTTATTATCGATACTTTGTAATGCTTACGCTCGCATCTTAAGCTATGCCTACAACATATTAGTAATACCATGGAGGAGTCCAGTTTATTCTTCCATGTAATACTATCATTAACTTGTCACATCGGTTGGCAGCATGCCACCTGACATCTGAGTCAACATATAAGACCCACATTCCCCTCCCGAAAAGTTTCGTTGTGCACAACTCACAACTGTTCTCTGGTTCCAGTATGGTTTCAACTCATTGTGTGCAACTCACAACCATTTCCTCTTCCTCCCGTGACTCCTTGTTCTTATATTTGTTTTTTTTTTTTTTTTACCGCGCATTCATTATTGTTATCAGCTGCTCGCTCTATCATAGCAACATGCCACGAAAACGGACACTGCAATCACTGGGATTACGAATGGACGAAAGTCAACATATATTGAAGGCTGTGTCGTCTTTTATGGCCTTGGCCAATGTGTGTAATTTTGACCAATATTTTCGGATTCTATCACATCAAATATTTGCTGTGACAAAATACGGGTTAGACAACATTTTGCATCTGAAAGAAGTGTGGGACATGGTACCACGAGAATTGGCCGTTTTCTTTACAACAGAAATATTATGAGGCAATCCTTAGGCAAATGGATTGCCAAAAGGATCACATTAAGGTCGCTGTGTTCCTGTGCGAGCCTGAACATTCAGCAAGCTCAATTCCTTCTACCAAGCTGAAGTACTTGGGACCTCCTGTTGGTAAGTTATTTGTTCATAATCAACAAGGTACCACATAAAGGCATCAGGAATGACGTATTTTGTGACTTATGCGAGACTTATAAAAAGTTACAAGGTTTTTTAAAAAAGCGATCCTGATAGGTATTTAGTTACTTATGTCAGACTTACAAAATGTAACTTGCTTGCCAAACAGACTTTATAGAGGGCGATAGACTGCCCGGGACCAGAGAAAGTCTGCTGAGAAGGCAAAAATTTTACAAGGTCTTTACAACAGCGATCGTGATAGATTTTTAGTTTCCCATCTCATACTTTGAGAGGAAACTCTTAAACAATCTTTATGAGACCAGTTAGTTGTGACACTTTTAAGTGTTTATTGTGTTGTAACTGCGTCTTCTCTGTCTACTTTCAAGAAGAGATTGAGGTCCCTGCTAAATAGCGGAGAGAGATAAACAACTAATCAATCAATAAGGACTTTGCAAAAGCGATCATGACAGATTTTCAGTTTATGTCTCGTGCTTTGACAGGAAATTCTTTAAAGACAATTACGAGACAAGTTAGATGTGACACTTTTAAAAATTTATTCAAAGTGTTGGAAATGCCTCTTCTCTGTCTATTTCCAAGAAGAGCTTGGGGTCCCTGCTGAATAACGGAGAGAGTTAAACAACCCGTCAATCAATCAAAAAGTTTGTACCCTTCCCCTCCATCGTCGCCTTTTTCGATCGGCATGCCTACAGGCACAGCCAGGCCCCAACAGCCCTGACTGTTATACCACAGACACAGTTGAGATATCCCCCGGGCTACCTTCTCCATTCCCCGTCAATCAGTCCCTTATTATGACATCTGTCTCCCTTAAACCTTACACCCTACTTATCCTTGTTGAATTTTAACAACTCATTAACTATATAAGAATATGGGTAAGGGCACAGAGCTGGTCACAAAATGTGTCAATAATATTGGATAGTGCAATTATCTAAAATAGAAGCAAGTACATGTAGGTCATCATAGTGCCAAATCATAAACCAATTGTTGCATGTGGATCCTTGCTCCAGCTGTATGGTTTTCAACCCTGTTTCAACTAAACGAGCGAATCAGAGGGCTCATCTGGAAACCGTTCATGTTACCATTTGATATCCCTTGCCCAAAAGGAAACAAGGTGTAACTTTTTCAGTGTTCGAGGGATAAATGGACTGAACAGCACTGCATTGTTTTGAATTGTTCAAATGTTACATTTTGCCATTCTTAATTTGAATGGGGAACGACTTGGTGACCATCACTCTCCACTTACCCATATATCCATATATATATATATATATATATATATATATATATATATATATATATATATATATATATATATACATCAATGTCATTCTAAAGAAAGCCTGTTAAAAAGGTGTCTGGTCTGCAGACATGCAAATTTCCAGCTCAATAGCTGACGATACCATGTGAACTAGATTTTTTTTTAATTAAGCCTTACTTTATTTCAACAGCAACTGGTATTCATAAGTTTAGTGTTCTTCACCTTTCAGTATTCTTATGTATAACTAAGTCCATTCTACTTTTTGTTTGAGGCTGTACCTAAGCATGGACCTATTACAGTGTTAATAGGTTTACGACCTAAGTGTCAGAAACAATATCAGTTTTTACTGCTTGTTTCACCATTGATATTTTCACATGCGGTTTTTTTTGGGGGGGATCTATCTAGACTCTTACAAGTGCATAATGAATGGTGCCTGAATGGTATATGTAATCGGGTAGAAAATGAGTTGTATTCTAAGTCGGTGAAAAAAAGTTGTGTTGCAGATATTTTTGTGATACATCTTCCTATTAAAATGTCTTTAGCCAATCTTGTTTGTAAAATGTGTACAAGCATATTTTTCAATCGTTTGCACAAGATTTATAAGAGCATGTTTCACCATGGCAGGTTTCGTTGTAAGCAATGTTGTGTGAACTACCACTTTGAAAAATATGGCAACAAAGAGAAGGGGTACGCATTCTATCATGTAGCCAGAGATGCTATTGTTGCCAATGCCTGTTGTCATAATTGATCGATGTGTTTTCAATCTGCAATTGGCATTTGCGTAAGTTGTTTTTACTTAATTCGTTTTTGTTTGTTTTTTTGTTGTTGTTGTTTTTTTCGTTTGTTTGTTGGTTTTTTTAATGATTAGGAGATGTTTACAAATACCATGTGTCACATTATCTGTCAAAGGAAATATGCTTGAGCCTAAGCTGAACTTAATGTGAATAGATGGAAACAAATCCATTGGGTTTATTAACCTGATATACATTACATATTTTTCCTTGCATTTTTTGGTCATCTCAGTCTGATTAGACAGACAAAATTGTCAAGAGTCTGATAATAAGAAGATATTAGTGAACTGAGCATACTAAGCACTTAATGCATCATTTGGTCGTATCATTTGGTGTATGTTTTATCATATGGATGTGCCCATAACATCAAAGAGACTTATTCCTAAAAGCCAGATACCTGTGTGGACATTCTGGGGTTAACATCTTTTTTATTTATTTACTTAGTTTTCTTTTTTTCTTTCTTTTTTTTAACAGCTGTAGATAAATATATGAATCTTTAATTAGAAGTCACAAAGAAGCCAAATTCCCCTCGTACATTTAAACACAGACAGTTGTAAAAATCAATCATTGAGGAAGACCTGGAAGAAAGGTTAAATTAATTTTTTATGTTGGCCGCAGATGATTCATTTAATCTTTAGGTCTCAAAAACCTTGATTTTTTTCAGCCGTCACTGTTGGGTGAGTTTTGAGGGTTTTGTTGAATCTTGGCGTGATGGTCACACCATTGAAATTTCACAAGGTGAGTTATTTGTAACTTTGAGTTTTTACTGTCATGCTTTATGAGGTTGGATACATTTCTGTTACAAGGCATACAGGGTCCAAACGATTATTTGTCACATTTTGTCATATATTATGTTACTAACTTTGGGTAACATTAAATCATTGCAGAAACCAATGATCTCCATTGGGTATCCAGCTTTTTAAAGGTCAGTGAATAACAAAGAAACAATTGTAAAATCAAGTTTATTTTGCCATTTTCTGTCAATCAGCCTCGCTGCACGGAGGTCACGATAATCTAGGAATTTATGTGACAATGTGTGATAAAAAAATAATGCACTGGTAGACAAGAGTAAAAAACAGCCTACGGGGGCATTGCAGACCCAGTGGATGTGCAAGACAAGACATTTACAGAACCTCTTACATTATTATCATGTTATTTCGCATAAATTGTCAATTTTTCATAGTATGATAGGTAATAAGGTGATAAGTCATTATATCTGTTTAACATAAAACTGTCTTTGGTTTAAAGGATCAAGGGGGTGAATTTGCCTTCAGTATAATGGTGTGAATAGACATCTTATGAGACATTAGTGTGGATCCCATGAATAGTTGTGGAAAGCTTTCAGGAGTTGGGTGTAGATTGGTTTAGTTAGTCACCTGATCACAAACTGAGAAATGTTCCGATGATATACCAAGTGGAGTATATGTCAGAGTTCTAGAGGTATTAAACAATACAAGCTACAGACCTGTGAACAATATCATGTGACCGGTAAGGCTGCTATCTGGGTCACATGTTGTCGTTCCATTTACTGTCTTTTGCCTTGTTTGTTGCTCTCCACTCATAATCATGTAATACCACTTAAACTCTCATATGTACAGTTGTAAATAGAAATGTAAAACCTCGGATCACTACTATGGCACCTGTGGCAAAAAAAATCAAACAAAATAAAAAAAAAAAAAACGCTATACCTGAGGCAAGCTTTGTTCATATGTACAAAGTGCCACTGAAGTTATTCAACATGTAGTTGCAGATGAGATCATACCCCTGACTTTAAGATAAATGCATGAATTTGGAAATTTGTCAGTGTAAAAAATATCTAATTTATATCATTGAATGGGTGTCATTGCTGCCAACTGTTAAGTAAATTATCATTAAATATTGTTTGCCACAATAATACGAAATTCAAAAGTACATGTACTGCAACTAATCTTATCTTATACACTGCATTTTATTTGATTCCTGAGTCAACTCTCATTTCACTGGCATTACAGAACTATAAAGTGCTAGCAAAAATGTTAAATTACAAGGTGTCTCAATACATAGTAAGTATATATTCTGTTATCATTGATCGTTTCTGAAGGGTGGTTTTTTCTTTTCTTTTTTGCATTTAATACTTCCACATGTAATGCAGAATATTTACAAGACCAGCTGCTTGCCAATCTCCCCGAAGCGTGCACTAACCAGCCTCTGCCTGGACGTGCATTTTGCAAGAGTCATTGTGAATTTTGTGAGTCTTCAAATGCACCCTTGCCAACCAAAGTCCATGATGTGATCAGATATGCAGGTAAGAACACCACAAACCTAACGATGTTGATCTTGTATATTAACTCGACCAAATTTTTTAAAATCTGTTCTTTGTATGTAAAAATATACTCGGATGCTCACGTAGTGTTTGCCTAGATTACCGAGAAAAGGGTCTACCCTTTCAATAAAGTAGTCACAAGTGTGCCAACTTGGTTGCGTGATATCATAAAGCAATGAGAAATTAAAATAGAACCTTCAAAACGTGTGGCAAGGTATCTTACCCATCATAAATGCTCCTCAATTTATCACCAAAAGTTCACTATGAGCGTAATTCCAAATAATCCTTTTCCCTTTAAAATTAAAATAAGTCTGAGAACTGAATATGTCCAATATATTAATCCAACAACAATGGTAATTAACATGTTATTCGTCATAAGTTATGTCTGCAAATGAATACCTCATATACAGTGGCTCCTCATGCTTTTTTTGTTTGTAATACCAATAGGCCTATAAATTTATTTTACAAAGGACTTGAACATGATGAGCTGGTAGACAACACCATGACTGATGCAATATCATATGACCATTCCTATGCTGCACAAGAAGTAACTCCTGTCTCGAATGACCTGGGCAAGTACCTATTATTTTGGCATTAAACTTTGATCTTGATTTTGGTAGGTTTCTGAAGAAGGACCATTGTATATATATATTCCGTGTGTGTCTGTATGTATGTATGTATATATATATATATATATATATATATATATATATATATATATATATATATATATATATATATATATATATATATATATATATATATATATATACATATATATACATACTATGGCCTTTTTTCTGTCCCATACTTGCATTTATAATGGTGCTAACTGAAATCATTTATTCCAAGAGTAGATGCATCACCATCAGTTCTATTGCTTTATGCAGATGGCCATAACACTCTTCTCGGGTCAAGGTCGATAGATGTGGATTTTGAAATTTTCAACCACAGTAATTGATGGAAATTGGCAAAGAATTTGTTAACAGTTACCCTCTAAAAAGTACTCCCTGTATGCATCGGCTTCACTGACCAATTGCCATTCTAATACTTTGGTACAGGGGTCAGGCATTCCTACAGGGAAACAGTGAAGTAGTGTCCAGTGTTGTCAATGGATGCAGTACTGTAGACAGCATCTGTCACAAGGACCTTGGGGAAACTGCTACCCTGAGGGCAATTTTCAGGGGGCATCAGGTTATCATATTGGCAGGAGGTCATATTGATATATGGATACCTCTATATCAGTAAGTTTAACAATCTTGATGCGTGTATTGTTCCTGATGTGACAAGTTTGGGGAAACTATGAAAGAGGGTGATGTGATTGGAAGCTAAGCAACTTGGGGTGAACATAGCTTTGAATTAAAGACTAAGACACGCATGCAAACGGGATCAAAATGGGTGAAAACAGGCCAGTTAATCCCTTGTTTGTCTCAAATTCGGGGGATTTTCAACTTGAAACCATATTATAATAGGAATTAAGTATGGCGTGGCATTCATTGTTGCCAATATATCACTCTGGAGGCAGTGAGAATCCGTCAGATCGCAAGCGATCAGACTTCGATTTCACCGCCTACTTCATGATATATTGGCAACAATTGAAAAATACGATAGATTTATGTCGACCTGTATGGGATTTGAACCCACTACCTTCGGCACACTCGCCTAGCCAAATGTAAAGTCCAACACGCTGACCTCTAGGCCATCGGGACAACCCAAAAAGGTTGACCAAGGACCTAGGGTGATGTTATAGCAGGTGTGGCTTGTACATTGACACGGTAGGGCACTTCCACAGACCGACAATTTATGAAATACACCTCTAATATAATTTCGAAGTCGGAGCAATGGCCCACTGCATTTCGAAACCAATAGAGTATTATCAAGTGAAAAATACGATAGATTTATGTCGACCTGTATGGGATTCGAACCCACTACCTTCGGCACACTCGCCTAGATACATGAATGCCACGCCATACTTACGCCATACTTAAGTCCTTAATGGTATTAAAAGTGTGATATAAATTGAGTGGATCAGTTGCCAATAACAATAGTATATTGCAGTGCTATTTGTATCTTTGTGCAGATCAGAATCACTGGGACAAGTTTTCCTTTTTGCTACTGCCTGGCTTCATTCTACATTGAAACAATGGCCAAATTCTCAATCCAGGTATGAACTAATTTTGGCATACGACAACATGTGTCAGTTGAGTAAAATGCGTGCTGCCAGGCAGAAACTACCTTCCAGCGTGGGTGAAACTATGACTACGATGTGGCAAGATATCACCAAAGTCATTGATAGTCTCCATATACGTAATAACAAAGATCCCGACTGCCATGAACATCTCCATCCCAGCAAAATTGGTGATATCCATCCCTCCATCAAAGAAACCAGGAACACACAGGCAGATGAGCAAACTTTTGTATGGTTAGGGCGGTACAAGAGGATAGTGTGTTCCATGACAAAGACTCACCACTTGTTATATTTACACAGACTGATTAAGAGGAGAAACACATATACAGCAGCCCCTTATGCCCATGGAAGGAAGCCTGCCCTACCAGGTGTCAGAAATACACACAGCCAATGAAATAGCACCATACTATCTAACCATTTAATGGACATGATATAGTGGTATTCACTAGTACTTGCAATTTAAGACCACTGCTATGAGAAACCACCTGCCTGGTGGAACCATATTCCAGTGAGGACTGAATTTAGTCATCTTTGTACTGTTATCTGCAATTTCAGACCACCTGCTGTAGGTGACGACTTTTGCCTGGTGAAATGTGTAGTCTTCATTGGCAGCTACTAATTTACACACTCTTTTTTCTGCGTAATTTCTTTGTGAGAAAAACAAAATGCTTCATGCACACAAACATAAACAGAGGCAGCGTGTTGGTTTTTAAATTGCAAGTAAAGCTACTTGGTGAGATTGATAGGTGTGATTAACAAGATAAAACTTTGTTTTGACTGTCATCCAGGACTAGCGGCTTGCTGAGGGAGAAGTGTTGATTACAGTAGTTCATTAATGATTCCCTGACATCACATCTCAAGGCAAGGGCTAAGTCAGAGGTGTCAGGAGATCAGTGAAACCATAGACAATGTATGTGCACACCTGTACATGTAAGTCAACTGACCTCTTTTCTTTACTTGCTGTTCATTCATTGGCTAGCTGGGATGAATGACATATTTTGTGGCCAAGGCTAAAGATGCAGTGGATAAAACTCCTCTTGCCCATTCAGTGACTTGTCCTTCATGATGAACACTACACTGGGAGAATGGATGAAGAGAGATTTCGATATTATCGGGGAATTATTCAAATAAAAAGAAAAGCAATTGGCAAAAAGCCACAAACTTTGATATTGTGATCAAGAGCCAAGTTGGGGTTGGTGCAAGAGATGACCAAGATGGTATCCATGTACAAGTTACTCATCCCATGAAGCCTGGACAACTGTTGTAAGTACTTATACATTCCGCGACTAGCATCACTGAAACTCTTTGTAGTGCCTGTTTGTAGTTTCATTTTCCAACCTTTGTATGACTTTGACAAATAGTGTAAGGCTTTAATAAGGGGCAGTCAAAAATTATCTACAAGCCCACTTAACCAAGTACCAGCAAAAACTTCCCTTTATTTCGGTGTGACTGTTACAATCTCTGTGCAATGATGGTCAAAAAAGAAAAAAAATAGATAGATGTATAAATAGACAAAGGTGTCACTAAATGAGTAATATGCATCTATGCATGGTTACATAAAATATGCATGAAAAAAACCACAATCATACTCAGATCAATTCTTTCTTCCTATTTTTGTTTTGTTTTTTCCAAACAGAGGTATCACAAACTCTCATTCATATGGTATTCTTCTCATTTTATAACTACATGCAGCCCATCCTGCAGATACACTAGTGGTAACGTACAATATGCATGCGACATGTACTCGGCATATTTAGATGAATGAATGCATTGAATTAATATGTCTCAGGCCTGACTTTTACCACAACATAGCCTATATTGAATATATGTATGTGTTTAAAATGTCAGAAAATGGTATATGTGCGCCATGCGTAATTTCTTCCCAATTTCCTTTGAATAAGTATGTAGCATTTGAAAGGAGGAAATCTGACCCCATGCTCTTTATTTACTTAAAACTTTCACTGCCATGGAAGCCTTTTTCAGAACTGGTCACAACATTGTGCCTATATCAAACTGTGTTTTCATTCTTCTGTGTTCGTTTTTCAAACAAGTCAAGTGTTGTGATTTGTTTTTTTTTTTGAAACTTTACAAGTTGTCAACAACTATGATAGCATTTATTCATTTTCGTCTTATGGTTGTTGCTGAACTGATATACATGTAACTTCCAGATGAAGTTAATGTAAACAAATTACGTAATGTCCGAATTAAAATTAACAAGATCAAATGAGAAAAAAAAACCTCTGACATAATAATGGGATTGAAGGTTTACTACAGTTACGGTTTAAACAAATCATATATATTGCAAAGTACAAAATCTTTGAGCCAGGCATCATTCAAACTATGTCAGGGATATCTGTAGATGTACATGTACATGTATCTACTGCTTTTTGGCATGTGTGTTCTTGTTTCCCATAAAAGAAGGATGCTTGGGCTGTTGAAAACAAAATTCTTTACACAAAAATACAATTTGCATTTAATCTTTCAGAATCAATTGATCTGCTACATTACACCTACCCAGAAGAATTGACTACTTGACTCACATGTGTTTTCAATGTCCAAAACAAATTGCTAACACAAGGGGTGATGTCAAAAACATGTGAAACACATTTGGCAGTGTTCCTACTTTTGTACAGGATCCTTCTTTCAAACTTACCATGGTAAGATTGGATAAAGATTTACGACATTTTTTTTTTTTTTTTTTTTTTTGTTCCAGTGAAAGTTCTATTCTTTGCATTCAGTTTGCTAATACATAACATAGTCTCCTCTTCTGAAACTATCTTTTTAATTACAGCCAGTACCTAGGAATATCGAAATAAAGGGAAATTTTAATAAGACAGAATGCTGAGAAAATATCCCAGATATCTATTTTATTATCTCTCATAAACTAAGAGAGAATATCCTAAACTAGATATATCTCAAGTTGTTAGTCTTGACCCAAATAAACAATGATAATATAATTACTATTCCAGTATGTGATCATATTATACACCGTCATTTCAATTTCAGATGTCCCTGATGTGTCTTGGGACTGTACACAACTAAGAAATATGACAAGTGGTGTCTGGTATTAGGGTGTCTTATCCTGACACTTTGGAGAGGCCCAATAGGGAAATATTGGTATTAAGATTGATGTGAATATGGCTACTGGTTTCTGGAGAAGGAGTGGAAAAAGGAAATTGTGGACAGACACGGAAAAGGAGTGATGGTAAAAAAGAATAAAGAAAATTCCAAACAAGTCTCCCAATTTATTTCTGTCATGGGTATATATCAGAGGAGGCATTGACTGGTGCAGTCCCCATGTTCCACCGCGCTCTCAACCAAGAAATGAAAGGTGTCGGTGGGTACTGCATCCACTTGACCGCAGGAGAATTTATTGACTTCAGGGACTGGTTTTATACTGAATATCTGATGAAAGCAACAAGAGACATGGGCCACTGCAACACAAGGGTGAAAGGTATGCTGCAAATATTAAGTATTTCAGCAAAACTTTAATGAGTGCCAACTGTTAATTAGAAGTGGAAAAGAAAAATGAATATGCAAATGGTACAAGGCCAATGATAGGATCGTTAATCAGGACAAAACCAAGTTATGCACAGCTGGTGTGCTAAAAAAAATGAAAGAATTGATTGAGAACAAGTTAAATTGAGGATATATCTGAAAAAGTCCATCATCATAAGGTACTAAGACTATTTTTTTTTAACATTTCGGCTCTGACAATCGGGTATCTAAGACAGAAAACTGAAGAAGTGGTCTGAAAAAAAGTATATTGGGTCGGTTGTTGGAGGGGGCTCTCAAGAGTATAGTCACAGTAATTGAAGCCACATTAATGTTTTTTTTGGTCTTGTTTTGCTTTTTTCTTTCACTTAGGAGCTGCTCATTTAATGTGGTAGGAATATTACGATGTGTTCATTTTGAATGAAGAAGACCATATGGACAGGGAAGACAGCATCATCCCTCCTGAAGTCAGAGCATACTATGCTCCATCATATCTGTTACGGGACTTGCCTGTTCTGGAGTCCAAGTGGAGTACACCAGTTGAGGTTCCAGTGGTACAGCAATGTTATTCTTTGCTTAAGGACCAAGTGCCTGGGACCACCTATCTGACAGCAGTACTCTTGGGAGGTAGGTAGTGATGATATCTTTTAAATATACCACCCCATTAATATTAAAACAAAATATCAATTTGATGGCAAGGGTCCATCGATCAGCAGTGAAAATTCCATATTAAGTTCAAAATTACTAAATAAACAGATTTTTCCAGAAAATGTACTTTTTCTCAATTATGCAGCAAATGTCATTACAAAAATATATCTAATATTGTTGGTAAGTACATTGTTATTTTAAAAAATGAAGATTTAAATAAGGGGTCCTGAAAGCTAGCTATTTTCACAATATTAGGTCAAGTAACTACGTGTACTCTTCCATTTTTGAGTAGTAAGTAGATTCAAATCACTATAATTATTTTCACGTTCAGGCATTTTTGATTTTGTTGATGGGTAGAATTCATTGATATGTGTACTATGACATGTATTTGCTGAAATACTATATCAATATTGAAATGATGTGGTTGGTGCATTACAACTCGTGTTTACCACAGGGTTATCCTCTATAGATTGGGCTGTACAGATGGATGCAAAATTACTTAGTTGCCTCATATTTTTCTTTGATGGGTAGAATTCATTGATATGTGTACTATAACATGTCTGTGCTGAAATACCATATCAATATCGAAATAATGTGGTTGGTGCATTACAACTCATGTTTACTACAGGGTTATACTCTATAGATCAGGCTGTACAGATGGATACAAAGTTACTTAGTTGCCTCTTATTTTCCTTTCACAGGCATAGCAATGATGGCAGTGAATTACAACCATGTGTTGGCCGTCTTTAACCACTTGCCAATTCCAGTTCTTATTGGGCCCCCCAATACGGGCAAGACCCTGCTGGCAAATTTCATAGCAGCACTTATTGGGGAGGCCATGTGGACGCCATCTACCATGACAGTTACAGGGAAGAACCTTGCTCTTTGTTTTAAATGACCCCCTAGCAGCAGGCGTTTTTGAGCACCTGGTAACAAAGGTAAGTGCTAGTGGGCACCTTACCAGAGTGGGTACTTTTTGCAATGAAGAAGTTCAAGTTATGTGATTCAGAAGTATTTCAGAAGGAACAGTTCATATTTCAACACACCATCACCAAACATAAATGGGCATGCCAGTATTATAACCAAAAATTGTGTGTTTTTAGAGTTAATTTGAAAGTTAATTTCCCTGTTGCAAGCATGCAAGGCTGGTTCTTGTGCTTCCCAACTTTTGATTTTGTTTCTGATGTAAAGGTATGGTCTTACATTCGAATACTAAGGGCATCTCATATTATAAGGGCACGCCCTTTTATGTTCGGCGATACGGTAAGAACTTGCCTTAGTTCATTTTCAGGCCAGGCCATTTCACTGATGCTTTTGTCCATAGCTGTGCAATTAAGTAAAAGGGGGAGAAAATACATTCTTTTGTTGAAAATACATGGATCCTATCAAGTAGTACCTGTCATTGAAGATCACCCTTTCTACTAGCCATTCATGGTCACCCACAGCGCGTGGTCTTAAATTGCAGGTAAATTTACAAAGAATATAGACTTCAGTGTCCACAGAAAGGTGCTCTCTCAAGCCGTGGACTTAAATTGCAGGTACTACTGCATGTTGCTCCTTATTTGTTTTAAGGGAAAATTGGAGCCTTTTTTAGTGGAAGATATATGTTACAGTAAAATGTTCAGAAGTTACATAACTTTTAGACCGTTTATTGATAAAACAAATACAGTGCTCCCTCTTTATAACACCCCTCATTACAATGCCGTTTTTGATATAACATGATGCGTACCATGGCTCCCACTAAAATAGTTTTCCCATTAATCCTATGTTAAAAGTCCCCCCGTTATAAGGCAGTTTTGCAATAACACGGTATACCTTGTGGACCCCAACACCAGCATTATTAAGAGGGAGCGTTGTACATCCACTTAATCTAACTGCCATGTAAACAAAGCAAGGAACTGATATGACATGTTCTGATCAGCACCATTGATTTACAGGCTTTTGAGGTTGGCAAATCGACCACTGATAGGAGAACATTGCGGCTGAACACAGTACCAATAGTAACTGCAAACACCTTCATAATTAACAAGCTGCGCGCATAAGGGTAAGGGTACATATATAAGTTACAATAAATCAACATTTTGTAAAATAATCGGTGATTGCTTGTAGAGCACTACATTTGGGTTGATAAAAGATATATAATTACTACAAACAAGACTTTTTCGCTAGGATATTGATTATCAAGTAACGCATTGTAATTTGCAAATGAAATTTTCTATGCATGCTAATGGCAGCTCTTTTAAGACATAATTTCCAACATTTAAAGTATTGTTGGGGAACGTTCAAGTGTGACGTACACAATGGTGTTTGCAGCACAAAATAGATATTGGGACTTTAAGACCAAAGTGCTTGTGTGCTCTCTCTCTATCTCTGACTGTGGTCAGCATATCCCTGTGAGTTTCATGTAGGAAAATTTGAATGATGTCTTTTTTGGTAAGGAAGTAACAGTCTGATAGATTCAACATGCTTTTAATCTTATTACAGTTTCCGTCAGATGGGTCCGATCATGGTACTCCCTCTTACCGAGGATGTTGGGAATATTCTTTGTCCCCACTTGACAATTTGAAAGAGAAAGTTGGTGGGGCAGTTGTCCAGATGCTGCAGGCAAAGGAGGCGGTGACACAGGCAAGTCAGCACTGGATACAAGAAAGCCATGAATCACAGGAGCACCTCCCGAATACTGATGATGGACAAAGGATGGCGGGAAACTATGCAATGCTAGATCTTCTGGCAGAAGTGGTGAGTTCGCTTTTATACTCTGGCAAACAAAGGCGTTTGCAAACATTGAACTTTTGATGGGTTCCCTTACCATATAAAAATGGTGGTAGGGAGGGTTTATAATCTATGGTTAACAAAAAATGCAATTTTTCAAATAAAAATTCAAATATATATCTATCTATATATATATATATATATATATATATATATATATATATATATATATATATATATATATATATATATATATATATATATATATATATGTGTGTGTGTGTGTGTGTGTGTGTGTGTGTGTGTGTGTGTGCAAGCTTTTAAGGTGGGCTGATCAGCTGTCTTAATTGATGGAGGGTAATTTTACTTATGTCGGTTATGACAAGTATGTTCCTTTTGATTGCATATTAGTTGGCTGTGAATGAATTCAGGAACACTTAATGTGGATAATTATTTAGTGATCTGTATTGTAAACCTTGCCATTAAAATAATTGCAGTTGAGATGTCAGAACCCAGCATGTTTCCTGAGTTCCCTGGTGAAAGGTCCTAGAACCTTAAGTCATATTGAGGGTAATCCGACAATCAGAAAAAAAGAACTGGAAAAAATTGTCGAAAATGGAGCCAGGTTAATGAAACATTTGGCTGGAAGTGTAGCAAGAATAGGTCAGACGACATTCACAATGTTCATGTAAAATTTCTCATACAATTAATGCAGTTTTTGTTGCAGATCATAAAATATTTGGAAGTTAATTTTCATCAGTTCATGTTCATACGATTTGTTCAATAGGTATGGCAAGGAACTAACTTGGTGTATAGGTGATTGAAGAAGAAGTGTATGACTATCAATATTAATTTGCATTTATAGTACTCCAATGACTGCACTAAGATAAACATCATATTAGGAAGGCGTGAATGTCCTTCAAATGTTATTTAATCTCGATTGGAGACCAAGACCCAATATCTTTTTCAGCTGTACTTGTTGAATAGTGGTCGCACAAAGCAGTGGAAATTGTAATTTAAGTATCTTCTATGTTGATACTAATAATCACCAGTTATAACCATTATTTGTCTCTTTTTACACCACTACTCTACAAAGAAAAAAATCAAATGATACTATAAGTATACAAAGCCACTTCAACTATACTTCTTCTGTGCGCAGGCGGGACAGAAAATGAAAGTAATCAACAGGTAGAGAGCAACGCAAGTAGAGGAAACAACCGACCTGCTGTATTCCAAGGTTTGAGTTACAGAGACAGAAAGGGGTATACAGTATACAGGGGGCCAAGCGAGCATGCACGTTGGGTGCACGTGAAAACAGTATAGGTTTGTAGAGTATCTTAGATAACTAACCCCTGAGTATTTTGGTGATAATAAAATGCCCTCCACCTAAAGTTAATATTTGTTACTATTTAATAGATTGAAATAAACAGATGCCATTGAACAGGTGATTCAAGAATCATGTTCAGTACAACAACAGTAAAAATGATATTTAGGACAGGTAATGGTCCAAAACTAGATTTTCGATATGCCTTTGGATTATAGTAAATTCAAAAATAGTATTACAACCATATAAAAAATGTTTATTTTAGGAAAGATCATAAAGATTTTGAATATGGAAAAAATTTAAGCTTCAGTTTGGGATCTAACTGTTAAATACACAGATTTTTTACTAACACAATAGATTTTACATGCTCATACATTTGCAGGCAGCGAAATAACATAGTGGTGTTTGTACATAGCAAAGTTGTGATACATTCGTCAAAACAGGTGAAGTGCAACATGTAAATGTAGTTCTTTAGGTTACACCACAAGCACATCATTTGTGAGTTACATTATGGGTCCAATGTGTTTTTTTATTTTCAGATACGTTTTGTGCATGTGTAGATTTATATAGCAACATGTTTTGGTATTTCTTGTAGAACAACCTAATGAGAGAGGAGACGGACAACCGAACAAGAGAGCAGAGGGAGAAAGTTATGTAAGGGTGTGTATATACCACCATAATAATATTAAAGCTAATGTAAAGTTACATTTGGCCCAGAGTTTCATGTTATGTCCTCCCCCAAGAAACAATAATGTGCTAGTCAATCCCCGCCAATGTGATAAACTATTTTGAAGCAGATATTTAGAGACAGAAAGTCTGCTTACATATGACTTTGGAGAAGAAGTCAAAAGTAATGAAAACGCAAAAAAGTGTGGAAAAAGAGCAGCAACTTCTGGTGAAAAAAATTCACAGCTAGACATCTCCCGAGGTGTTCCCGTGTAAGTTTGAAGCAGGAAGAGATGGCATTTTGGAGATGAGGACTTTTAAGATTTGGCCCCACTGAGTTTTTAAAAAATCTTTAACAAGTTTTTTTTAAAACCAGAATAGTGTCCGATGGACACAAATGCTCCTACCTGCAGAAGAACATACACCAGACAGAGGCCAAAGACAGAACAGTGAAATAAAAAAAAGTCAACATAGCCATACCATTGGAACAAAATGGGTAGAGACCCACAGTAGTTACATTGCCACTACAGTTTAAGTAGTATGTTGCTGATGATTTCGAAGTTAAAATATGAATTATTGAGGTGTCAGATGAAGAGTCATGGTATAAGCAGAGCCGACTGAAGTCTCCCTTCCTTAAAAATATTTCCAGGAGAAGAGAATGTACTGCCTTTGTGGTGAAAATCAAGAGGCAGAAGATGAGGAATGGGTGGAAGTGGCTTTCAGTGGTGTAACACTGAATGGTTTCATCTGAAGTGGATGGGGTTTACAAAGAAACCCAGATCTAAACAGTGGTATTGCAAAACACATAGAGGAAAAAGGTACAACTTGCTAGCAGCAAAGTTTAAGTAGTTTTTCCTTGAGCAGGCCTCGCAAAAACCGAAAACCCAGCAACTCTTGACACAAACGTAATCCATCATGGGTCGCCGATGTTAGATTTATTTTTTAATTTTTCCAACAAGGATAAATGCCAAGCCTTGTGTACAGTAGGTTGAGCGTTCTGTGGCAATGAGCTAATTGTAATGCACTTATAAACTTGTAAACTGTTGAGTTGCAAAAATGTGTTTGCAGTATAAATATGTGTAAATATTGTCAATAAATGATATTTGACAATTGATTATGTTTGTTCTTGTTTGTATGATATGTAAAATTATGATATGGTCAATATCTTCATGATGGGCATTACATGTGTCGATATTTGGAGATTTCTTATTCCTTTATCAAAGATTAGGCCAAAATAATATCGACCAATAATTGCTGGGCTTTTTATTCATAAAAAATATGTGTTAATCAAAGACTAAAACACAATTGTCTAGCCTTTCTTGGCAAATTAGAACTAATGACTGACATTACAACTGAAAGAGCATGAATTTTGACCTTCTAGTTTCAAGGACTGCCTGGTTGTCCTGGGGCAAGCAAATTTTTAGGCAGAGTAATAAAAAAATTTGAACTGTACGGGACTTTAATCCCAATTTATGCCTCGAAATGTAGAAAATGTGTCCGAGGGACAACCAATTAAAAACCTTGATGTCGACCCCTGGTTTGACTGCTGCATAAGTATGTCTATAATTGTCCAGCAAAGCAAATATTGGTTTTTTCATATTAGGAGGATGGAAAGTTCGTCTCTACAAAAAGCAATCTGTTTGTTTTCCAGTAGTTATACTTTGATATATTTTAATTGGTATCAATTATCCTTAACAGTTTTTTAAAATACTTTTTTCCCTCTTCAATGGAAATATTCAAAATGATTTTCATCGACCTGCACACATAACAGCTACAGACAATCTATGTGATTTTTGCTTTCAAAACATTGGAAGTTCGAGTTCACAACCATTTATGGAAATTGTTATATGTGGAAGATAATAAATGGTACTGAATGAAATGTTTGTGAAAAGAAATGTTATGAATGACAGTGGGTATATGAGGAAGATGGTAAATGGTTGTGAATAAATTCACTACCATTTATCTTACTCTCGTCTTCATGGAGAGTCCGAGAACTGGTTTTGAAGAAAAAAGTTTGCGAATGGCAATTTGTGCACATGAAGAGAATAAATAGTTGTGAATGACAATACATGTAGGTTCGGAAGTCACAGCAATTCAGCTGTACTCTTATGGGCAGTGACATAAATGGTTGTGAATAGAAGTGTATATACGAGGAAGACAATAAATGGTGGTGAATAAAATGGTTGTGAATGACCATAGGTATATGAGGAAGATTATAAATGGTAGTGAAAGGAATTCACAACCATTTATCTTGCTCTCTTATGGAGAGTTAGATGAATGCATAAGTGGTTGTATGCAAATCGAAAAGTGAATTAAAATTAGTGTATATGAAGAAGACTACATATGGTGGTGAATGCAAAGCTTGTGAATGACAATTGCTGTATGAGGATGACAGTAAATGGTAATGAATGAGTTCACAACCATTTATCTTATGGATCATGCACTCATATAACCATTCCAACACTTAAATAAACTCGTGGATTGTGAACACCCCCCTCCCTCCCCCTACATTTCAAAATCGCTAAATTTCTGGGAAAAGACCTGCTGCAAGGCCCTTTATATATTCAAACACTGAAACTTAATATGCTTGGCCTGTAACCAAATAATCATATTTTATTATACTGGATAAATATTCATTGCCAATGTAAAATACAAAAATATATTAGAATAGATATACTCACTGGAAAGAAAATAAGCATTCTAGAAAGAACAAACAGATAACATGTCAATAGCAATGAACAAGTTCGTATTCCACAAGTTTGGTAAATTTTTTGTTTTTGTTTTTGTTTTTGTTTGTTTTTTTGTTTTGTTTTGTTTTTTGGTTTTTTTTTGTTTTGTTTTGTTTTTTGTTTTTTTTTTGTTTTGTTTTGTTTTTGTTTGTTTGTTGGTTTTTTTTTTCTTTTCTTTTTTTGCTTGTAGTATAATTGGGTACATGATCCCTTACTATTATTGAGAGTGTGATAAATTATAATACTGGATAAATGTTCATTTCCAATTTTAAGTTTAAAAAAGTGTATTAGAATTGATATATTCACTGGATGTTAAACACTCACATTAGGTGTATGTCTGACAAAACATGGTTTAAACAGATGTTTAAGTTAACGCTGTGATGACGACCTGCTGCCGGTGCCCATTCCAAATAAAAAGCAGGTGAAAACAAAATTGGTAAGATGGTTTACTTTTTCTGTAAATACCGCTGAAGCGAAGCTCTTCCTTTTTGCATTGTTATCACAATACACGGACAAAATGTTCTTCCTTTTCTTACCTTGGTATCTCAAGAAATGGACACACCCCGTGTGCCTCTTACATTATTTCGATACACGGACACATCCCATGTGCGTCTCTTTTGATGACAACGCTGGTAGAAGACTACCTGCTGCATCACGCTACAGCAGATTTCAGCTGCAAGATTACAAACATTTGAAAACTACCGTAAGTATACCTTCTATTTCCTTTACAATTACACGAAAATATTGCATATTAATACATACAACAATTCGCGTCGTAACCAATTTACAACATAGATACTCATCTGTAGGAAAATATATTTGATAGCAGAAAAGTAGATAAACCTGATAGAACCATTTTGGCGCGTATGACGAATGCTAATTAGCGTATGCAAACATATATATAGGCCTATATTCTTTACGCCAGCACAGCTTATGTACGTAATGAAACCTTGAAATGCATGTATTAACTACATATTGCAGTGCCCTCGCGTTTAAACCACATATGCTACGTATTGTCGTGAATGGTAAAACTTACGTTTTTTCTACTTACAGAAAATATTCGGGCCTTTAACCTTGACCCTTGACAACAGGCGGTATCACAATGACATGCTCCAGTAATGATAAGTATTATCCATGAGTGTGCGTATGCTGAAATTCACAGGTCATGTAAATGAACTCCAACTGGACACAGAGCTGCAGAATATCGAAAACTACAAATATGACCCGAAAATTGAAAATACGGCAAAGCACATATTTTATACTCACTACAACGCGCCACAATGCAAATGCTTTAACCCTTAGAACGTCCTCATGTTAGCCGTTACGGAGACGCATGCCCAAAGCTGGGCGAGCGCAAATCCACTCCGTCAAAACCACCAGCAGTGATGCAACACCAAGAATGCCAAGAGCGCCGAGAGGGCACACTTCAACCCGACACCCCATTATAGGGGGGAGGGGGGAGGGGAGGCAGGCTAAGCAAAGCCATGACTAACATCAGTGTATCAGAGAAAAATCCCCGCCGGGTACAATGAGTGCTTTCAAGTACCTGGACAGGGCAGGCAAATTTTTTTTATTACACTGTATGGATGCACCATAATAAATGTAGCAAGTTACATGTAGTATTACCGAGTACCGTTAAAATTACTTTTCATAACCATGATTTCCAACCATAATATTGAACCATCGACGTAAACATCAACCATCGATATCAAGGAAATACCATAATAAACAAACCATCATATAAAAAAACATCTAATTTGTGATTAATAGCAAACTCGAATGCAGACAGACTGCATTTGACAAACGCATTAATTGGGTGTATGTCTGCTAAAAGGTCGATACACCATGCATATCCAACTTCCGGGAGTTCTTCTAATGACCACTATTTTTTTTTTTTTTTTTTTTTTAGGTGACCGACTTCAAGGTGGAACCACAAAAAAAAAAAAAAAAAAAAATAGAAAGGAAAATGTACCTCGCGGGTGCACACTCTGTGGGAGCCAGGAGTCGTACGACATAGGCCTAAGTGATATGACTTTACATTGCATAAGTGGAACCTTTAAATGTGTGCTTCTTAAAAATCACATTGTAAGTTTTTATTCTATCATATATATATATCTATATATATATATATATATATATATATATATATATATATATATATATATATATATATTGTAGCGCTCATTCTCACAAGTATTTTGATGAAAAAATAATACCCTCACCGGCCTTTATTTTATTTTTTGAAATAGCGACTCGACTGAAAACCAGTTGTGATAATTATGACCATGTATGTTAATTACATTCATTAGATTGGTAAATCTAAGCATATTTTGTTCTCATCGACGATCTGCAAAGCGGAGAGGTCAGCAGCTTTCGACAGTGCCCACATAGGCCTAAGATGCGTGTTACGGAAATCAGGACCATGCATTTTACAATGATGACATTCCCAAAATGCGCAACACAATGTAAGAATCCTTTTCTAGACGTGACACTAATAACTGAGGCGGCAAAAGCTATAGACATTTGGTGTTATGTGAAATTTGAAAAATATTACAGAGTTCAAATTTATAATTTTTAAACCACTTCTTACAAGTTACATGTACAATGGCACAAGACTAAAATTACATTTGAATCAGTGTGTACGTGAAACGTGCATTTTGCACACTTCAAGAAAACTAGGCCACATCGGTATCATTCTTGAAATGCGCAGCGCATTTTGAGAAAACTTTATCTGTATCATCACAAGTGTTCTTGAAAGGCATAGCGCTAAAGTTATACTTTCAAATTGCCAAAATGCACTGTGCGCAACTGGAATTCTGCCTGTGTCTATTTTACAGTTGAAACATTCCCGGAGTGCGTAGCGCTATGAGAATCTTGACCACATTCTGCAGTCATTAAAAATTGGTGAATGTTAGCATATATCATCCATATATAGGCCCATTACTTTCCATCGACAGTCTGCAAACGGGATGGGACACTTTCGAAAACCCCAACATGTATCGGGGCGCGTTACTGGACTCGGTACGATGTAGGCCTATGTCTTGCTATATAAAGACACTCCTGAAATGCGCAGCGCATTTTAAGAATCCTAATAAGGCCTAATAAGACCACAATAGCAAGGCATGCGTTGCCATGTAGGGTTAAGTTGAAAGAAAAATTTCATAATCAAGTGAATAACACCTCATTCAAACTTTATGAATTTGATTTATATTATATGTAGGTCAATTATTTTCCATCCACAATCTCCAAATATGGAAGAGACTGTCGTGAAATGCGCATGCGCAGGGCATTTTGAGAATCTAAAAAATCTGTAACTTATTCGGTATACTATATATGATATTGGATGATTAATACCAAATTCAAGTTAATTACAACTTCATTTAAACTTGACCTTCGTATTAATTCCCACCAACACTTCAAATAAAGAACGACAGCAACCTTCATGAGTTCCAAAATACTCTGCGCGCTACGGGAATTTACACTAAGAGTAAGACTATTCCCGAAATGCTCTGCGCGTTACAGGAATCATGACCATGTATTTTGGTCATTTATACTAGTTTGTGAATGTGAGTCTATTACTAGCCTACTTCATCGACAATCTTCAAACAAGAGAAGACAGAAACAATTGAGAGTCCCAAAGAAGGGAGTGGGAAGAGGGAAACACGCAGCACCTTGCAGGGCACAGGACCATGATGTGGGCCATATTTTAGGCCTACAAGGTAAACATTTCTGAAACGCCCAGCGCATTTTAAGAGTTCTAATCAGACCTGATAAAAGCTGCTTCAGTGCTAGTTATTCGTTAAAGTCATTACAACTGCATTTAAACTGGATGAATGTCAGGCTGTCTTTTTGTAACATACATAGGCATATCACTAATTCAATCGACAACCTGCAAACAGGAGACATCCCCGAAATGCTCATCGCATTGTAAGAATTCTAAGGAGAAACATGCAGTTATCTATAGCATTTGGTATAATGTAAAATTCAAAGAACTGCACCAAATTCAAGTTAACATCGCTTCATTTAAACTGTATGAATATAATACATATATTATATACGTGTATTACTTTCTATCCATAATCAGGAGGCGATTTCCAGGGACTTTGAGAGGTCCAAAAATGCGCTGCCCACAATGCGGGAATCGTGCATGACCATGCAGTCGAAATATTCCCGACATGCTCTTGACGGCAGGGAAATCATGACCATGTTTCTTGCCCTTCAAACTTTATGAATCCTAATTTTTCCAATTTCAAACAAAAGCTCAGTAGAAATAGATTAACTTTCACGGACCTAACAGTTAGATTCGTTGATAAAACAGGTAGGCTATCGCACAATCGAAATATTCATGAAATACGCAGCTTATTTTAAAAATCATAATCAAATGACCGAAGTTACTTAGGCATTCGAGGCTATCTAAAAATTGGAAGAATAACCAAACTCCAATGAAATATAAATTTCAATTAAACCTTATAAATGAAGAAAATCTCTATTTAATCGCCACAGCTTAAATACGGCATATCCATCAAATACAATTTAATGAAACATTATAATTGTTACTATTGTCATGGTTTTTTACCGGCAAATTACACTGCAAAGGCAACCACAATATTAATAAAGAGTCTCGCATTCCTTTACAGCTCATCACAGGAATCATCACACCAGGGAACACACAGGACTATGACGCAATTTTTTCTGTTATCACTTTTATCAAAACACACACAGCCGTTGATATAAAGCTTTATTTTGTGTCAACCTGATAATTTACCGAAAAGTAAATAAAAGGTTGAAAAAAAAGGAACAAAAGAAAAGAAGAAAAGAAAAATTTTGTTGCCATTCCTTATACTGCAGTGAAGACACATGCTGTTGGAACTTCAGTTTTACCATTTTCAACAGTTACACTTGGTTAAGATCAAATAAAACATGGACCTGAGACCAGTGTGCCGCTCCTAATCTTACCGCATTACATTATATTCGGCTTGCGCGATTCCGGAATTGACGCGCCAGGAACTCACAGCGACATCTGGCGAGCTTGCCAGAGAGAGAAAGAATGGCGCTGCAGTTGAGTCAGATTCGGAGGTAAAGTGGAACTGTTGCGTTGACGAACGTTATGAAATTAATACGTTTAGGATTTGTAATCGCATTTACTTTCAAGTACTAATGTCTTAATGTGTCACAGCCAGAGGAAACGGACGCCTCAGCTCTGCGATACGTTGTGATGGGGAGAACTGCTTTTGTGCACTTCACATCATGCCACGTGACGGAGTCAAATCAGTGAGAACAAGGAGCCTGGGATCTATCATCCAGCGGATGTGAAAGGGGACAAAACTTTTTGTTGTACAATGCAGGTGTGCCTATGTGTATGTTGTACTGTATCATGTTTAAAGACTTATTCGGAACCTATTAAGCATTGACTGGCAACACGGGGGAGGACATACAGCTTCTAATACGGTACGTGTATTGCAGATAGTTCCGCCCAACGTTAATGTTTTCCTGTAAGTGGACCAGTTTTGAGAAAGATGAGGAGAGAGAAAGTTTTCTTTCTTTTTCTTTTTGTCAATTTTGAGTTAAATGTGTTGTGTTGGTTTCCCATCCCCATTTTCGCCATCTTAATAGGGAACTGAAACTGTTCAAGTTTCGTTGATTTTAGACTTTACAACTTCAAACTGTCGTTAAATGTTAATCATCAGCACGGAGGTGCAACAGGTCAGAGAACCGAGTGCTTGAAGGCTACCAGACGAGATGCTGACCTGGATTTAATGAGATGCGAGATTACGGTTCAAATCAGCAGCCTCGTTCTCAGTTGCATAGCTGGGCAGTGCTTAAGGTCTTGGACCAGTAACCTAGGCCTAATGCATTTACATGTTAAAATAGCGACATTCGCTCGCTTATTTCTCCTATTTGAAACGTAAAACTGCAACTTCCTTGGCATTCTGCTTCAAGTTTATACCGGTAGCAGCAAGTTAAAACCAAGAAAATGGGGGGTCATGTGATTAGATTTTTTTTTACAGGTGCGTTTGTGTACCTTACCTCCATGATTGACCGTTCCGCGCCAAATATGTCTCCAAAAATACACAAAGTTATCACATGATTTAAAATATTTCTAGAGTAGCAGTGCCTTTCTAAAACTCACAGTTGATAAGTATTTTCCTATCCAAAATGATGATGGGACTTAATTTGGGATGCCCTGCTCCTGTGATATTAACATCCAATAGACACAGCAACAGTATTCAGTACTCGATCAAAAGTTGTGGATCAGTTGACCCGACCTTGAGAGGTTACTGGTCCAAGACCTATATATATATATAGTGATCTGCATGTTCAAGCTTTATTTTTTGTCATCATAAAGCACAATGTGGTGCTTGAAAAAAAATGAAATGATTGGATGTTAAAGTTGTTTTTATTGTATGAAACAAGAGCTCTTGCATTTGTGTGTGCCCCCTTCCCAATTCCAATAGACAGTGCAGCTTGGCACTCCGTGTTGACATCAACATGTCATATGAAATACTACAAAAATATGTAATGAACACAAAGTGGAAGGCAATGGCAGTAATTTACTGGTATTGGCAAATATGTTTTGTAAAAAAAAGACAAACACAGCTGAGTTGTACCTGCAATGACCCCCTGCAGAGAGTGGTCCACCCTGCCACAATTTACACCCAATTGTATTTGGCTCATATGTGGCCAACAACTATGCTAATTCCTCTTGACACCACTTGTGTGCCTAGAAAATGTGAAAAAATAGTGAAAGATGTCATTTGGTTTAGCTGTGTGTACAGAAAAACAGGCATATACATGCAGACTCAAAAGCCTGTATACTGGGGTATAGGTCTTGGACCAGTAACCTAGGCCTAATGCATTTACATGTTAAAATAGCGACATTCGCTCGCTTATTTCTCCTATTTGAAACGTAAAACTGCAACTTCCTTGGCATTCTGCTTCAAGTTTATACCGGTAGCAGCAAGTTAAAACCAAGAAAATGGGGGGTCATGTGATTAGATTTTTTTTTACAGGTGCGTTTGTGTACCTTACCTCCATGATTGACCGTTCCGCGCCAAATATGTCTCCAAAAATACACAAAGTTATCACATGATTTAAAATATTTCTAGAGTAGCAGTGCCTTTCTAAAACTCACAGTTGATAAGTATTTTCCTATCCAAAATGATGATGGGACTTAATTTGGGATGCCCTGCTCCTGTGATATTAACATCCAATAGACACAGCAACAGTATTCAGTACTCGATCAAAAGTTGTGGATCAGTTGACCCGACCTTGAGAGGTTACTGGTCCAAGACCTATAGGTCTTGGACCAGTAACCCCTTAAGTTCGGGTCAACTGATCCACAACTTTTGATCGAGTACTGAATACTGTTGCTGTGTCTATTGGATGTTAATATCACAGGAGCAGAGCATCCCAAATTAAGTCCCATCATCATTTTGGATAGGAAAATACTTATCAACTGTGAGTTTTAGAAAGGCACTGCTACGCTAGAAATATTTTAAATCATGTGATAACTTTGTGTATTTTTGGAGACATATTTGGCGCGGAACGGTCAATCATGGAGGTAAGGTACACAAATGCACCTGTAAAAAATAAATCTAATCACATGACCCCCCATTTTCTTGGTTTTAACTTGTTGCTACCGGTATAAACTTGAAGCAGAATGCCAAGGAAGTTGCAGTTTTACGTTTCAAATAGGAGAAATAAGCCAGCGAATGTCGCTATTTTAACATGTAAATGCATTAGGCCTAGGTTACTGGTCCAAGACCTTAAATGTAAACAAATAAGCATGGGACATCGCAGTCCCTGTCATTTGGGAATGTTCAGGTGTAATAATCTCAAAATGCATGTGGGTCATTCTCAGCTATTTGTCGACTCTTATGGTGCAAACATGCCCAAATTTCACATTGATTTTATTTTTAGATTTCCATTCATTTCAATTTTCCTAGGTACTGAAATTTTAATTAAAATGATAATTTCAGAGCAGGAGACTGTTATGTATGAACAAACTGAATGCAAAGAATGGAACTTTCACTGGAAAAAATGTTGACCATCTTATTTTTACCCCTTTCAAAATATCAAACAGATACCCATATTTTTTCAAACAATGGTATGACAATGTAGCATTTATACTGCAACAAATTTTTGTCAATACTCAAATATCATACTGATTGATGCATTTCTGTTGTAATTATATGGTTTGAGCTCTTAAATACAGGTAAAATGCTCAAACAGATCACTAATTTTGTTTGCCGCCATACCAGGAAATCAGTCCTTGTGTGATTATAGTAGGGGTGCCTTTATCCACTCATACCCTGGTAAGTTTGAAACAAGCATCCTGTACAAAAGTAGGAACACTGACAAATGTGTGTTGGACATCACCCATTGTGTTAACATTTTCTTTTGGACATTGAAAGCACATTTAAATCAAACAATCAGTTCTTCTGGGTAGGTGTAATGTATCAGATAAATTGATTCTGAAAGATTAAATGCAAATTTTAATATTTTGTAAAGCTTTCTTTTCTGGGAAACAAGAACATGCATGCCAAAAAGCAGTAGATACATGTACATCTACAGCTATTACTGACATGGTTTGAATCATGCCTGGCTTAGCGATTTTGTACTTTGCAAAATATATGATTTGTTTAAACCATAACTGCAGTAAACTGTCATTCCTATTTTTATGTCTGAGGATTTTTTTTTTTTTTTTTTTTTTTTTTTTTGTGACTTGTTTTTGTTAATTATGTTTCAGACATCACTTAATTTGTTTACAATACATTCACCTGGAAGTTACATGTATAACAGTTCAGCAACAACCACAGGATGAAAATGAATAAATGCCATCATAGTTGTTGACAACTTGTAAAGTTAAAAAATAAGAACAAATCACAACACGTGATTTGTTTGAAACAAATATACACAGAAAAGTGAAAGCACAGTTTGTATACAGATATAATATTGTGACCAGACCTGAAAAAGCTTTCTATGGCAGTGAAAGTTTAAAGTGAATGAGGAGCATGGAGTCAGATTTCCTACTTTCAAATGCTGCATACTTATTAAAAAAAAAATTGTGAAGAAATCATGCATGGGGCACATATACCATTTTCTGACATTTTAAATACATAGCTATATTTAGTATAGGCTATGTCGTGGTAAAAGTCAGGCGTGAGACACATATTAATTCAGTACATTCGTTCATCTAAATATGCCGAGTACATGTAGCATACATATTGTATGTTAACACAAGTGTATCTGCAGGAAGGGCTACATGCTGCTGCAGTTATAAAATGAGAAGAGTACCATATGAATGAGAGTTTGTGATACTTCTGGTCAGAAAAAAAACAAAACAAAAAGAGGAAGAAAGTAATGATATGAGATTGTTTTTTTCATGCGCAATTTTTGTAACCATGCATAGATGCATCTGACTCATTCATTTAGTGACACCTTTATCTATTTATACATCTGACTCTTTGTGTATTATTAATTTTTAGCTCAGCTGACTTGTCAGTCAACTGAGCTTATCTTATGGTCCTCCAACCGTCGTCCTTCCGTCCGTCGTCTGTCAACAATTCACATTTTCGACTTCTTCTCCGAAACCGTCAGCCAGATCCACTTCAAACTTGGTGGGGATGTGCCTTGGGTGAGTGTCTACCAAGTTTGTTCCAATGGTCTGGGTCCAGTGATTTTTGGATTTTTTGTGAATTTTTTTGTTCTTTTTTGGACAAATCTCAAAAAATCTTCTACTCTGAAACTGCTCACCCAATTGCTTTGATATCACACAGGAACACTCCCTGGGACTCCTAGTTCTGAATTGTTCACCAGGTGGCGTTGCAGTTTTTTTCTAATTTTATTACAAATTTTTGTGTGTTATTGCTATACAGTGGTAGCTGCTATTCAAGACCACCCCTACAGCCAACAAAAAGTGGTCTCATACTGCAGGTGGTCTTAAATTGAAGGTATATTTAACATGTAAATACAGCAGAGGGGTTTGAAAGAGTGGTCTAAAAAAGACATACAGTCTGAAATTGGAGATGGTCTTTAGAGCAGGTACCACTGTATTCGACTTCTTCTCCAGAACCGTCCCGCAGATTAAGCTGAAACATGGTGGAATGTTCTTTGTGGAAGGGTCAAACAAAGTTGTTCACTATGTGGGAATGCAGTATCCTGATTTTTATCAGTTTTTTCAATTCAAGTACTTATCGGTCAATGCAGCTTTCCTATTAATTACTATGGAAGTCAATCAGCATTCTAATGTTAATTCACATTTTCGACTTCTTCTCCAAAATCGTCATTCAGATTAGCTTCAAACTTGGTGGTAATGTACTTTGGGTGGGTTTCTAGTAGGTTTGTTCAAATGGTCGTGCTCCAGTGATTTTTTTATTTTTAATGATTTTTTTTGATTATTTTTGGACAAATCTTAAAAAAGTCTTTTTCTCTGAAACTGCTTACCCAATTGCTTTGATATCACACAGGAAGACCCCTAGGGACTCCTTGTTCTTAGCTTGTTCAGCAGATGCCCCTGCAAATTTTTTTTTTTTTTTTGTGTGTGTGTGAAAGCTATTCTCGACTTCTGCACCAGAACCGTCACTCAGATTAAGCCTCAAGGTGGTGGATATGTTCCTTGTGGAAGGGTCAAACAATGTCGTTCACTATGTGGGAATGCTGCAGATTCCTGATGTTCAATGATTTTGTCAATTCGGCTCCTTTTCGGTAAATACACCTTTCCTATTGATTACCACGTAAGTCAATGGGCATTCTAATGCTAATTTACATTTTCGACTTCTCCAAAACCTTCATTCAGATTTACTTCAAAGTTGGTGGGGATGTACCTTGGATGGGTGTCTACCAGGTTTGTTCCAATGGTCATTTTCCAATGAATTTTGGATTATTTAATGATTTTTTTTTCAAAAATCTTAACAAAAGTTTTAATAGGAAAGTTTAACATGGGTATTTCTGTAATGGTTATAACTTAAATAATTTTTGGCCAGATTTACTTCAAACATGGTGGGGATGTGCCTTGGGTGGATCTCTACCAAGTTTGTTCAAATGGTCATGCTCTATTGATTTTTAGCTCTGCTGACTTTTCAGTGAGCAGAGCTTTTAGAATCTGTTTGCGTCCGTTGTTTGTCTGTCTGTCCGTCTGTCGTTAGACTTTTTATATTTTCAACTTCTTCTCAAAAACCGCTACATATATTGGACTTTGCACATGGATGATCCCCAGGTGGACCTCTACCAAATTTGCGAAGGAGATGATGATGCAATAATTTTTCTCTTTTTTATGAATTTTTTGATTTATTTTTTGAAAAAAATTAAAATTTCTTCATCTTAAGAACTACGAAGCCAATTGCTTTGATATTGCACATAGGGTCATCTCGGGTCAACTAGTTCTTATTTTGGCCACCGGGTTTTTTCCTTTTTTTTTGTTTTTTTTGTTTTTGTTTGAATTATTGCTTGTTAAGGCTATTTTCGACTTCTTCTCCAGAACGGGTGAACAGAATTGCTTAAAATTTTATCAGAATATAGTTGGACATTAGACAGTGAACCTTTGCGAAAATAATATGGATATGTTTATTTTAGGCAAAGTTATCGGATATCAAACTTCGCAACTGTAAGGAAGTGCTGCAGCTGTATATATATATATATATATATATATATATATATATATATATATATATATATATATATATATATATATATATATATATATATATATATATATATATATATATATATATGGCAATACAGTGCATATATTACACTATTGTATTTACCCTTTTGACTTGTTCTCAAAAACCGCTGTATGGAATGTTTTAATTTTGCACATGGATGTTGCCCAGGTGAACCTCTACCAAGTTTGTGAAGGAGATGATGATGCAATAATTTTTCTATTTTCAATGAACTTTTTAATTTAATTTTTGAAAAAAAAAATTATTCATCTCAAGAACTACCTGGCCAATTGCTTTGATATTGCACATAGGGTCACCTGGGGTCAACTAGCTCTCATTTTGGCCACCAGGTGGCGCTGCGATTTTTTCCTATTTTTTTTTATGAATTTTTGCGTTTTAAGGCTATTTTTGACTTCTTCTCCAGAACAGCATGATAGAATTGCTTAAAATTTTACCAAAATATAGTTGGACATTAGACAATGAAAGTTTGCGAAAATAATGTGGATATGTTAATTTTTGACAAAGTTATGCGATATCAGACTTTGTGACTGTAAGTGAGTGCTGCCACTGTACACTGGCAGCCATTGAAACAGCAAGGTATGTCAATTGATAATACATGTACTACCATCAGCAGAGCTTATAAAAAGAATCTGTTTGCGTCCGTCCTCCGTCTGTCTGTCCGTCCGCCAGTCCTTCCCTCCTTCTGCAAAATTTATTTTAAGGACAAACTTTGCTACCACTCTACATACATGTATATAGCTGTACAAATCTAGACTGCAGTCCATGTGTTCCAATACTGTAAAAGCAGATCCCAGTCAGCAGAGCACAGGATCATCATGATCCTCTTGTTGGATATTTAATTTTTTTGTTCCTTTTGGGGGGAAAACCTTAAAAACCCTTCTTCTCTGAAACAGCTCACCCAATTACTTTGATATCGTACATAGACACTTCCAGGGACACCTGGTTCCCAATGTGTTCACCAAGTGGCACTGCATTTTTTTTCTATCTTTTTTTATGAATTTTTTGTATGGTTTTGCTATTTTTCACTTGTTCCCAGTACCATCACTCAGATTAAGCTGAAATGTGATAGATATGTTCTTGTGGAAAGGTCAAACAAAGTTGTTTACTAGGTGCCACTGCAATTTTTTTGCAATTTTTTTTAATGATTTTTTTGTATGGTTTTGCTCTTTTTCACTTGTTCTCAGAACCATCACTCAGATTAAGCTGAAATGTGATGGATATATTCTTGTGGAAGGGTCAAACAAAGTTGTTTACTAGGTGGCACTGCTTTGGATTCCTAATTTTTAAGGATTTTCAATTCAGGTATTTATCGGTCAATGCAGCTTTCCTATTGATTACTATGTAAGTCATTGGGCATTCTTAGGCTAATTCACAGGACAGCTGACAGGAAATTTACTGTTTACTTGATAACTTGAGATCTGTTTGAGTTAGTACTGTGATGCTGCACATGTTAATGTTTCTGTATGAAGGTCATGCTTAGACAGTACATGAATGATCCTGACCTAGTTTCTGGGGTCACAGTGCAACATACATGAATTTTCCTCTTCATTATAACTTGAGAACTACTTGAACCTTGATGTTGCACATGTTAGTGTTCTTCCATAAAGGTCAGACTTACTGAGAACATGGGTGAACTTGATCCTTTCCCAAGTTCATGGAGCTGCAAATGTGATGAATGTCAAGATTAGCTGAGCATGGGCTGTTCACGCAGCCCTCTTGTTTCTTTTTCGCCATCATTACACAGAGCTTGTAACAGTCAACCCAAAATAAAAGGAAGTTTTTGCTGGTCCTTGGTTAAGTGTGCCTGTAGTCAACATGAACCAGCCAAGAGTTTCAAGTGTTGACAGTCACAATGTAGTCATTACCTTACTAGATGTCCACTTTGCTATGAGAGTTCATGTACAGAAGTGTGCAGAGACGGAAAGAAAGGATGCATTCTTCAAATTCTAGGCAATTTGCCAGGGTGTGTGTGTGGGTATCACATGTTTGGTGGTTGCTTACTCTTGGTTAGGGCACTTTTTCATAAAAAAAGTTACATTGCTTACAGAATATTTTATTATTAATACAAATGTGAGAAACATAGCCCCAAAATGTGCAAAATGGCCTCTTTGAGCAAATATTGACCTATGCAGGAAATATTATTATTGATGGGCCATCTGACACAAAAGGGTTTTCTGTTTTAGACAATTTTGAGCAAAAATATAGGCCCAAGGATGAAGAAGCACTCTGAAACAGCATATAAATGTTATGGTGACTTAATCATAAGGGTACCCCCACCCACAAGTAATTGGCTACACAGAAGTGTAGACTTCACTCGAGTATGGAGCTTTTTTATGCTCCAAAAGAAGGTATGTATGCCTATGAGCTCCACTGGAGTACAGGGTGCACATCAGTCATCAACTATTTTGTCTTGCTTCAGGGGTGGTTAGGCTGCATTATGACATGGCTCCTGAGAAATGTATGGTCCACACAAAACCTAGTACTTTTTTCAGCTTTTTGGAAGCCAACTTTCTATCAGATTTTAGGCTTTAGTATGAGCCTTACAGGCTTCAACATTGTGGAGACCCCTTGGATTTTATAGATCAGTTTTCTGAGGTTGAATCTACAGCTCATCCTTAGCTTCTTTATAAATGTGAGAAGCTTTAAAGGCTCCATGGAAGGCGGGCCTAGCTTGCAAACTGGAAGGGGGTGGGTGGGTGGGTATTCAAGCTCATCTCAATTATTCTGGCAATTACAATATAATCTTGAATATGTCCCTCCCAAATGAGTACAATATAATCTTGAACATGTCCCTCCCAAATGAGTTTTTGTCATTACTCAATCATAAGTTTACATTGTACATTTTTAGGGCTGTAACAATACACTTTTTCACGATACGATACATGTCCCGATATGGAAATGACAATACGATACAAAACGATACAATTCAATACTTAACCATAATAATGACAGGGGTCGCATTAAGTATTTTTAGTACTGGTCCGTTGGATCCATTTTCTTTTTCAGGAAAAATAGTGGGTCCAGTCTGAAATTGTGCAAACTAGACTTGGATGTAATTTGATTAATTGAGTTCAATTGGTATAATCAACATACATCAAAATGATAAATAAATAAAACATGCAGGTAACTTAGCCAAGAAACAAACATAACATAGGGTCTATATGCTCATGGAGGTAACTCATTATTATAAAATTTAAGATTAAATAAAAAGTTACCAATATGCCAACTTGATGTAAAAGGGTGTAAAGGTGTTGACTGTACCAAGGATGGATTCAATCTGTCCAGGGACCTGGTTACAGACCACAGTTGTGATTGGCTGGTTGCGCATCCCAACGGAAATGATCCATAATTGTGAAAATACTGCGTTTTCAGCATGCTATAGCTTCTGTGTAAATAAAGTTGGCTAAGTCAGGTTTGCTGCATCGCAGAGTTGCTTCATTGGTGGTCAGATAAGTGCACTGTCTTCCAGGCCAGGTGGGAACTTTATGGTGGGGAAGGACAATGATGTGACCCTGGCAAGAGCACAGTTCATACACCTGGATAAAGCTGACATCCTAGTATTGTTTCGTATTTCAATTATCACAAATTAACGAGCTGGGAATTGTATGACAGAAATCCGTCCATATTTTTCTGACAATTTTATCTGTTAAATGCCGTTCACGGAATTACAAAATATCAAAATGCTGATTTTTTAGACTGAAAAATGCTAATATGAAAAATAGAAAGATTTATAACTGTGGTCTGTGGCCACGTGCTATTAAGACTAAGTCTATAACACATCCCTGGTCTACCAAAAAATGGTTGTGAAGGGGGCGTAACCCCTAGCACACTGCCACTGTGCCAGTATCTGGTATCCCACACCGTGTGCCACCGGATAGTATTTTAACTCGTTTGCACAACAAGCGGCATGCATGATTGAATATGTCTGGGCTCTGTTATTTTTGCGATTGATTCCACGTGATGAAATGGTCAGAAATTACATGTTTTATATTTCTGTACACTTTCCATTTCAATATACCTGAAAAATTTGATGCCATAGGCGGTGTTAAGAGTCTGATCTTAAGTGTGGTCACTTTATTCACCAGGCAACACGGTAGGCCTACAACTGTACAAGCCGTGCAACACAAGCGAGTGTACACAGGCTGTCACGGGCATGCACCCAGGCATGGTTTTCCGCTATGTTGAACATATATTTTTTCTGGCCTTCGGTCATAAATTTCATTCCTGTTTTGTTCTGTCATGCAGATTTGTTCCATTCAAACATTTCAATAACATCAAAACAACCAAATTTTATTCAAAAAAAAAAAAACCCAATAACCGCGTGACCCATCGGAGACAGTGATTAACAACATTGTGTCAGGCCTAATGCAGATTTTCACTTCGTTCATGTGTGACCGTGCGATAACTAATATGCGTATTTTCCTTGCTGTCCGTAATGAATTTTCACTCATGCCTTTATCTCTGTCTAGATTTGTTCGATGAGTCTTCTTGTTGAAAATATTATGTGAAAATTTAACATCTTGGTCCAGTAATCTTTGCGTAATAAGACTTGTACCTTCCCAACATTGCAGACATTTGACAGGCACATGGGCAACAAAGAATTTGATTGGTCAGTGAGCAGCACGTGATCAAATCCACATAATGAGGAGCCTGGAAGTGCTCTCAGCGCATTTATAATGAGGTGAAATGACGCACATCCATTCCCATTCTGGGATTTTTTTTTGGAGGGATACCCCAGGAATATTTTTTCTTAGCAAATAAGAGAACTTGTTACACAGAAAGAGGAACATCATAGGATTCATCAGTATACAGTGAAACCTGTTTTGAGAGACCACCCCTAGGGCAGGCTAAAAAGTGGTCACATAAGGCAGGTGGTCTCTCAATAGATGTGCATAAACATGGGAAAGATAGTAAAAGGGACTTTGAAAATATGGCCTGAAAAGGCAGGTGGTCTTTCATTACAGTGATCTCTCAAAACAGGTTTCACTGTAATACATAATCATGACACTGATAATGGTCGATGCAAAACACAGTGGCCACCTGGGGTAATTTTTGCAGTTGCACATGTGTCATTCAAAGTGCATCATGTTTTTGTGCGTGGGTCCACAGAGATGTAAAATGAAAATTTTTTTTTTTTTTTTTTAATCTCCAGTCGTCTTTTTTTTTTTTTTTTTTTTTTTGCATCTGTGATGCAGGAGGCAAGCTTATGTGACCCCTGATAACGAGCGTGCTGCTTTTTCTCGCCGGGTGCAGCCATTTTGCTAACCTAGATTCAGACTTTACACACAAAGGTACGAGGTAGCGCCACAAAGCGTCATGCACATATGAGGGGAATCCAAAAACACTGTTGTAGGCAAAAATAGATCACATAATCAGAAGGCCGACGAATGGTTGGTCAATTGACGAGTTTATCTTCACAAAATTATGGTAAATTTGAATAAATTATGGCATTTTCTTCCGTATTTTTCTCTTTAGAGGCGAAATTACTTATATGGTGGAATGTATCATATTTTACAATACAGGGGACCTTATTTCGATACGTGTATCGTGGATTGACTGTACCGCGATGTAACGTTATCGCGGTATATCGTTACAGCTCTATACATTTTACATGTACAATGCCAGGCTTTGAGAGGCCAGGCCATCAAATTACAGCATCCTTGCTTTTGTCCTAAATTTCATAGAAAAGTGAAAAATAAGTATATAAACTGTATAACAAATGTAATATTTGTATCATTTCCCAAAATATCTTAGCTCCA
Source organism: Hermodice carunculata (assembly GCA_964020975.1). Lineage (NCBI taxonomy): Eukaryota > Metazoa > Annelida > Polychaeta > Eunicida > Amphinomidae > Hermodice > Hermodice carunculata. Next base: position 70,988,930 of record OZ026623.1, read on the forward strand.
ATGGTAGCTTATAATATCTGGCCATTCAACTTCCACAAAAGATCAATGAAGCTTAAGTACCGTACTGGACACCCTAGCGGTCTCACCCGCACAAAGGTCGCACCCCCAACTGTGGAGGGGGAACAAGACACTTCAAGGGTATGTACGGCACAATAATCGCCACCCCCCCCCCCTTTTTTTTTTTTTAAATGGTCTACCGGGTATATCACCATGAAGAAGTATAAACATGCTGCTCGTGACAAGGAATGAACAAAAATCTTTGATTTAAAGCTGGTGAATAAAGTTAAAATAAAAGTAAATTAACTTAAAAACATCCACCTGTGTTGCCTTTTTATTTTGTCTTGGTATGTGAAAAGTGAACTGGAATCTCGCTCCTTTCATGTTGAAACTGTCGTTTTGTGTCAGATTCTTGCTATCAGCAGGAAAATGCTATCATACGGCTACTTAAAAACATTATGAGTTATCAAACTTTGGTATTTAAATTTCTTAAATCTCGCTGCAAAAACATTGTGGATGATCCACATGTTTCCATCAGGGTGCCGCCATGACTAATCTCATTTTCGAGACTCTCTCGAGATTGCATAAACAAGCTTCTGTAAATCATCACACGTATGTCATGTGACTAACAAATGGCAAACATGCATGCTTGTCTTATGAACACTGATTGAGCGTATTTCCCCCGTTTTTATGTCTGCATATTAAACTATGAACAAGAATACGCATATTATAGTAAGGGTAAGCCTATAGTTATACATTTTATTGCATTATTGAGACCTTTTGACGACAATCACAACTTTTAGTCAATCAATGAGTTAAAAATACCGAGCAAAGGTCACAATGAATAGTGGAGATGGGTCCGACCGGTTTCGTTTCGACTGAAACTCATCAGGGACTGAGGGGAAAATGACGTGACGTCTGTTTATATACCAGAGTACAACTTTTCCGTTGCTACGCAAAACACGGGCTTGTGATTACGTAACACGGAGCTCCGGACTTCGTGTGACAGTGTTTGTCAACGCAAAGTTGAATCCAAAGGAAAATTTGAATTACAGTGGACTGAAAAGATTGAGGTTACTGTTGGTGCACTTCAGGGGTCGTTGAGTGCATAAACAGGAATAGTTCGTGGAAAAACAAAGTTCCACTGAAGCCCTGCTGAAGGAGCTTCTGGCTGTGTGACTACACAGTAAACTGATAGTTGTGCATCTTCCCATAGGTAAATCCATTGAATATGTCTACCTAGCAGAAAAACATAGGTTTTAGTCAATCAATCTTCCATGTATGTATACTGGCAATGTAAACAAACATGGACGCCGGTCTTTGCCATCCTCAAGAAAAGCTCCTCCCTGGCTAAGTCCCTGCGAAATTTAGACTGTAGTCGGCATAATGGTCGTGGATATGGCTTTGAAAAAAATATTTTACCCCTCCAGCTGTGACGATTATGGCGTCCAGTATGGTACCACACCCTTAAATGGTTTTGTTAACAGTCTGTAGTGATGTCCGAAACAGGTCAAGCAGTTATGGTTGTGACTCCGATTGTAATAAAATATCAAATCTGTTGATGAAGAAATTCTACAAATACGTTTGAATATGTTTCACTCTACTCCTACCGGAATGGAACATCTGCTCTTAAATGTTTTTTTTTCATGGTGACAGCTCACACGGTAATGCAAGGTTTGAAAAATGTAGCTAAAATTGGGTTGAAAAATGATAATGGAACATTGATTCATGAACAGTTACCTATCTAGCACAATAAAAGCACACCAGTGACATTTATCCTGTTACCCAGAGTTATTTGAATCAGGTTTAACATAGAAATTGTTGAAATTGTCGAAAATTGACAAAATGTGTAGCCATAAGTTATCATGATAATGATGTTAACTGTGCATAGTGATGTCAGAAAGGTGTACAACCTTGTCTTACCTCACATTATCAACTGTTTCTTTGAACTTTTTTTGGTGATTGCTGATGCAACTTCCCTTGCATGAAGGTTTGTTTGTGCATTATTTGTTTCTAATATGAAAAGTTTCTAACATGTCTATGGGGGTAGCCCTGTTTCAGACATTACCAATGTTAACAGAAATTTGATTTTTCATGTTCCTTGCTATTCAACAAAGTTTGGCCATCCAATTTGACACATCATGTTATTAGTTGAAGCCAAGCACCAAACAGCAAGCTTTCATATTTTGTACAATCACGCCACTTAATATTCAGTTGTTTCAGACATCACCCAAATGTTAACGGAAAATTATTGTTGACACACCTTTCTCTAATTTCATGTCTTCATAGGAGCTGCCAATAAATTAGGACTCAGAAACAAATGAGTACTAATGAAAGTTACTTGTAACTATAACTTCATGGCATCACTTTTTACTTTGGGGTTGCAAAATCAAGTTGTAGGAAACATGTCAAAGTTAACGGTAGGTGGTGATGTCTGAAACATCAGCTTCATTAATCTCCTACCGTAAAATGCTGCGCATGATTTCACTCATACCTGGCATGTACAAACTACAGACTATTATCTTCATAACACAGGTTAATACACATCCCTATATAACATGGTGTGTTGGAGTGCAGCTTCTAATTTAGGTTTGTCAAAAAATACACCAGCATATCTGCAGCCACTGTGGGTTTTAAAGAGGGACTCTTGATTTGGTTCTGCTATGGTAGCTAGGCCTTGGGAAGATTTGTACCAGGATATACCCAACTTCTTCAGTCCTCACAAAAGTTTTGTCCTAACACCAGCAGAAGTGTGATTTTCTGAAAGTCGACCAATAGTTGTGAATGACCATTGTATATTTACCCGAACATATCATGTTAAGGTACATTTCTCTGCAGTTAGAACATTGAATAGCAGTTTCTGATGTGCTTTCCACTGAAATTAGAGATAAACAATGACAAAATAGGGCATTTTGTTACCTAGGAGTATGACCCTGTGCATTCCTGGTTGCATCAGTTTGGTATAAATTCAAATAATTGTATTGTACATGTATGCTGTTCCAGCATTCTGTGGATAATGCTGCAAAACGGGGTAAAATACTGGCTCGGCATCCAGCAAAGGTGAATGCTTGCTTCTTGTTACCATGGGATTGATAGCCATCTTGAGTGAACAGCCAACCACAGAGCCTTTTTGCCAATGGCACCAGGCAAAATGACCAGCCCTGTGTTTATTCATCTCCTTAGCTTCCGATCACATAAAAGGGGTGTGATCACAGATTTATTACTTAAATAACAGTCCCTGCATTTATTGGGTCCAGATGAATGGTCACTTTACAAGCTTCCTGTCACCCAAGTTCAACATCCCACTGAAGATGCAAGAGACGTCTGTTTGGAACACCCACCCACCAGATGCTGCTATGGCATTTTTATTTAAAAGAGGCCCATAATCCATGCATGCTGTAACTTTATCAACAGTTGCCCATGCTTTCAAGAGGGTATAGATTTTGACTGGGGCGGGTTAAATTTCCAAGATACAAGTGGTCCAATTTGGACAACGGAACAGTCCATTGTATCAGAGGTAATGGGGTGGGGCGGAGGGGGGAGGGTTAGGACAACTGAGAAGATAAAACCTTTTTTCTTAATAACATAGATTATGCCAGGTTTCATACTTATTAATATTTTAAGTTGTGAAAAAATGTTTTTGAGCATTCTAGGGCAAATTGTACACTTTTTAGCTCTGCTGACCAAAGGTCGCAGAACTTATACGACCACTCATGTCTGTCCGTCCGTACATCCGTTTGTCTGTAAAATTTTGCGCTTTAGCGCGATACTGTGCACAGTTTTCAAGTTAGCCCAATATCACATTCAGGACTTATAGGGTGTATGAAAATCTAGGCCGAGTTCGATATTGGTGGCGCCACCTACATTATTATGTGATATAGGGGTCAAAATGTGAAAATCTTGTGAACATCTAGCTAGCATCTTTAATTTTTGGCGGATCTTCACCCAATTTGGTGGGATTTTGGTGAAGGTCAAAGCCTTAAGTTGCTAATAATACTAGTGGCACCACCTGTAATTTGACATTCTAAATTATGAACCAAAATGTGTTTTAAGATGTGAAATTCCATATTTGGAAAAGTAATTGGATTAGACTTGCCAAATTTATATGATATATAGACAATGGCCACAGGATGAATGTTATGCAATATCAGTGATTTTGACTTATTTTTGTGACGTCACCATGCCTCTAAATTTGAAAAGGTGATTTTGTAATGGCAGGGTGTAGCTTGGACATCAATGGCAAAGAGAATTGAGCCTCCAGATCAAAATTGCACTTGATTACATAATGCAGAAAACTGTACTTGGTTATCTGCTTTTTGGGTCACTGTGACCCAGTAATTATGGAGTTTGGGGCTTGTCCAAGTTGATTGTTTTTTCTCAATAACTGGAAAAGTTAGTACTCGATTTGAATAAAGAGACTATGTGGAAAGCTGGATGTTGGGTGCATATTTTAAACATAACAATATTTTAATCCGAATTGAAGGTCAAGGTCAAATGGCCAGTTTGAATATTTGGGTCATCTCATGAATGCTCTGCACCCCACAATTCTTGAGATAGGCCCATGTATGTTTAGGAGTTACAAATTGTATAAAAATCCTTGTTAACAACAATGTTGGTGGCACCACCTATAGTATAATGTAATATACAGGTCAAAATATGAAAGTCTTATGACCACAGTATTGTCCACATTTTTCAAGTTAGCCCAATATAACCTTCAAGACTTATAGGGGGTATAAAAATCTAGGTTCTTTTCGATATTGGTGCGCCACCTACAGTATTATGTAATGTAGGGCTCAGAACAAGAAAGTCTTGTGAACAGTCTAGCATCTTTAATTTGTGGCAGATCTTCACCAAATTTGGTGGGATTGTGGGGAAGGTCAAAGTCTAACTTGGAAATGATACTAGTGGGGCCACCTATAATTATTTTCATTGAAATTATGAGCCAAAATGTGTTTTAAGATGTAAAATTCCATATCTCGTAAAGTAATTGGATTAGACTTGCCAAATTTTTAGGATATATAGACAAAGTCCAAAGCTAGAATCATGTAATATCAGTGACCTTGACATATTTTTGTGAGGTCACCATGCCTGTAAAGAGGTGATTTTGTAATGGCAGGGTGTAGCTTGGACTTCAATGGCAATGTCAGCACAGCACCAGGCAGGCCTATGGACCTCTTGTATTTCATAGTCTTGGTGTCCTTGATCTTCTGTCGCAAGGTCACTGAGGACATAAAGTTAAGGACTCACTTGTTGCCTTGGCACATGCAACAATATTTATCAGAGGAGTTGCACAAATAAGCTATAATTACATGTGGAGAGAAGTGCCATCTGGTGGACAATTTTTACATTAAGCTTTATAAATATGTTCAGAAGCCACTTGAGGACGCACAACTTTGAAATGAACTGGTGCAATATAGCCACAATGCCAGCAGAGTATTAGGCCCATGGGCCTTTTGTTGCTATTCTCGACGTCTTCTCCAGAACCGTCACTCAGATTAAGCTGAAACTTGGTTGATATAATTATATTCCTTGTGAAAGGGTCAAACAAATTTGTTCACTAGGTGGCACTGCTATGGATTTCTGATTTTTCACGATTTTTCAATTTGGGTACTCGGTGAATGCACCTTTCCTTTTGAGTACTGTGTAAGTGAATGAGCATTCTAATGCTAATTCACATTTTTGACTTCTCCTCAGAAACCATCATCCAGATTGACTTCAAACATGGTGGCGAAATACCGTTGGAGGGTCTTTATCAAGTTTGTTCAAATGGTCATGCTTCAGCGATTTTTTGATTTTTTATGAATTTTTGTTTGTTAATTAATTTGGACAAATCTTAAAAATCTTTTCTAAAACTATTCACCCAATTGCTTTGATATCACACGGGAACACTCCTCTGGACTCCTAGTTATGTCTCCGCGTGCAACGGGGCAACATATTGTTTTTGTGTCCGTTTCTTCCGCTTGTTGTTCTTGTTCTTCAACACATCGTTGCGTGCGTTTTGGATGCGATAAATCAAGAAAGATTTGACTTGGGAAATTGTATTTTTTTTGTGAAAATGTTCCTATATAAAACCTTGCTTAGGGTTGCAGATGGGTGACCTTGACATATATTTCAAGGTCACACGGGCATGTCATCTTAAATTGACGTGGACACAATAACTCTGCAAGGATTTGACTTAGGAGGTTTAAATTTTGCATGATTATGTACCATAATATGAACTAGGTTAGGATTGTTGATGGGTGACCTTGACCAATTTCAAGGTTACATGGCCACTTTTTAAAAATCATTGCAGATGTACTCGAGAACAATTTGAGTTAAAGAGATTAACATTTTGTGTGATTGTGTTTCTATTTAAGACTTTTGTAAGAACTTGCTTGCAAGAGCAGATGTATGACCTTGACCTATTTTTCAAGGTCACATGGGCATTTCATCTAAATCAGTGTGGACGTGAATATCAAGTAAGATTAGACTTGGAATTGCAGATGGGTAACCTTGACATATTTTTCAAGGTTACAGGGGCATGTCTTCTAAAATTGATACAGATGCAACAACTCGGCAAGGATTTGACTTAGGAGGTTGAAATTTTGCATGTTTATGAACCATAATATCAACTTGTTTGGGATTGTAGATGGGTGACCTGGACCTATTTTCAAGGTCACATGGCCATTTTTTAAAAATCATTGCAGATGCACTCGAGAAAGATTTGTCTTAAAGAGGTTCACATTTTGTGTGATTTTGTTTCTATGTAAGACTTTTGTAAGACCTTGCTTGTGACTGCAGATGTATGACCTTGACCTATTTTTCAAGGTTACATGGGCATTTTTTCAAAAATTAACATGGATGTGATAACTCAAGAAAGATTTGACTTGGGAAGTTGAAATTTATATAAGACCTTGCTTGGGATTGCAGATGGGTGACCTTGACCTATTTTTCAAGGTCACATGGGCATGTTGTAAAATCGATAACTCTTGAAAGATTTGACTTGGGAAGTTGAAATTTTGTGTGAAGATGTTCATATAAGACCTTGCTTGGGATTGTACATGGCTGACCTTGACCTTTTTCAAGGTCACATGGCCACTTTTTCAAAATCATTGCAGACACACTAGTGAAAGATTTGACTTGTAGAGATTGAAATTTTTGTGTGATTGTGTTTCTATGTAAGACTTGTAAGACCTTGCTTGTGACTGCAGATATTTGACCTTGGCCTATTTTTTTAGATTTTGAAATGTCAATAAAGAGCGTACCTTCACCATATCTGTAGATCATTGGAATCGGTATGCTTATTTATACAAATAAGGGTGAGAAAAGTAAGGGCGCAGGGGGAGACATTTGATTTTCTGTCGGAAAATCAGCCTGTTCTGGTTTATAATGTGTTTACCAGGTCGTGCTGCACTTTTTAGCTCAGCTGAGTTGCTAACCAGACCGAGCTTTTAGGGGCTTGGTTGTCTGACTTACTGTGGTGATTAGACATAAAACTTTCCTGCCCAACATAGAAAAACACGATTCAGTATAGCGCTTCCGAGTGTGCTTGAAACGCGCTTCAAGTGTAAATGGTTCTAAATTTCAAAGTGTCAATTTTTCCGTACTGTTGTTATATCTCTTTTACAGCACACTTATATGCATATTAATTCTGTTGTGATGCTTGCCTGTTCTGTTCATGGTTGCGCATTTGTCGCAAGTCCAAGTGCTTTCAAGTCTAGTCTGGGTCGGATCCTCATTAAGCTTAAACGTGACAAAATGGACATGGCATGAATAATCAATCAACGGGCACTGGGATTAAGCTTACCACAGGCACAAGTTCTATTCATTTGCCTATTTGCCGTTACAGTGCCTATTGGTCCATTCTACGGTTCAAATTAATTCCTCATGTAAAAAATGTGCAATGAACCCACCAAACAGTCACAGTCTGTTCCCGCATTGCACAATTTGCAGCCTGCATTGTACTAGGAACAGGTACGGCTCATATGGTGTGGCAGTAGTATTTTGACTGATTCAGCCTCGTAGTTTTCGGCAGTGACATTTCATTTATTTGTCCATGCAGTATGAATAATCATTAACAGTCGTTTACGCAAGTATTTAAAAGTGTTGAAATTCGCAGAACATAATGCAAGTTTCCACAAGTTTGCACCCATGCAGCCATGTTTGTTTACAAATGTCTGGCATGTTTGGTACCATGGGAAAGTCCAAAAGCCTGCTCTATTTTGAGAAACTGTCCTCCAATTGGCCCAATTTGATGTATGTTAAGATTTTCCGCCTGAAAAATCAATCAAATTTGATGATAATATCCATATTTGGAAGCTTATTCGAGGTTATGGATCCAGATATGGTACCGCAAAAGCACCACGGGCTGCCAATGATAGCTGAAAATTACTTTGTTTCCGATAACTGCCAAGCAGTGCATTGAACAGAACAAACATGGATGCGTGTCTCCGATGAACTGGTGAAAATGAGCGCGATAAATATGACAGAAGAAGTTTATTATTCCTGTCCATTATTGAATTTTGATGGAGAAACATTCCACAAATTTTTAATGGGAGGAAAGGCGTATAGTGAACAAAACAGGTGGACATGTGCTGCGGGAAGACTCAATTCATTGAATGCTCTGGATATGCATTGTAAAATGTCCACTGTCACAGCATAAGCCCTAATGTTGATTGATTGTGTTCTTTGTAGGATCAGTAATTTCACTGAACAATGCTCCAACCTGCTTTTTAGTTACTATGTTGGTATGGCGATATGAAGTGAATGATGCAAAAATGTGTACTTCAGCTGGTGGATTTCATGATTATACGATAAACCTATCAAATGACTTAGAAAGATTAGTCATGTGGACCAAGGCAACACGAGTGTGAAGATGGCCCAGACCATCACTTTTCCCGGGACTTCTGCCCAGGTCTCAACATGCGGTTTGTGAAAGCATGGATGCCAGCCTTTTGCCTAGCATGATAAAGGCAAAACAATCTGGCTATTTTGATGCTGTTAAAGTGTTAAAAAAAAAAATCGATATATTGGATTAGGACTTGGATAATTCGGAAGCTTTCTGTTTCGATTGCAAGATGTAGGCCTGTGGAAGATATTCACTGTACTGTGTACATTTGTTTTGTACTGATGAGCTATGGCGATAAAGTAAAGGCAACCTGTTGTGACTCCATTTGCGCATCGGAAGCATTGTTTTTCCCAAACATCAGTATTGCCTTCAATTAATCCAACCGCTACTTGTAAATAAATAAGATAATAAGATTTGATACCGTTACTTGACTTTTAAACTTTCTCAGCCTGTTGCATCATGGTATATTATCTGTTGCATGTTACCCTTCGCTGCAGTTACTCTTGTTTAATTGTGACTGGTCGACGATCTCACATAAGCGCATCTTGTGTTTTATGCACAAATATGACACAGTTACATTTCTACTTGTGCACCATTTCGTTCTGTTTAAATGGGAAAATTTTAGAAATTGTTAAATGCGCTTGCGCTTTGAACTCGCTACACGTGCAACTACAGTGCATCTGAAGCGCACTTCAACTGAATTTAATCGCGGATTGTGCGTTCGGGAGGGGAAGTTATTTCTAATTACCACTGTAGAAATGCTTCTGTTTTTATGTGTTTTTGCTATTTTTGACTTCTTCTGCAGAACTGTCTCTCAGATTAAGTCCAAACTTTTTGGATCTGTTCCTTGTGAAAGGGTCAAAGAAATTTGTTTGCTAAGTGGCACGGCCATGGATTCCTGATTTTCAACTATTTCTCAGTTTGGGTACTTACCTGTAAATGCACCTTTCCTATTGATTACTATGTAGGTCAATGGGCATTCTTATGCTCATTCATGTTTTCGACTTCTAATCTGTGATCATCAACTGGATTGACTTCAAACTTGGTAGCAACGTACCTTGTGTGGGTCCTTACCAAGTTTGTTCAAATGGTGACACTTAAAAGTTATTTTTTAAATTTTTTATGAATTTTTATGTTCTTCGGGCGGGGGGGGGGGGGGGGGGGGGAAATCTTTAAAAAAAATTCTTCTCTGAAACTGGCCACCCAATTGCTTTGATATCACACAGGAACACTGCTAGTGTCTTATAGCTCTTAATTTATACACCAGGTGGCACTGCATTGTTAAGCTCAGCTGACTTGCTGGTCATGCTGCACTTTAGGAAGCTCAGTCGTCCATCTTAGAAACACTTCGAAATGTCATATGCACACAGGTAAACCGTGACACATGTCTATTCAGTTGCAACCTTGATTTTGTGGGACAAGCTTAGGTCAGCTGAGCATGGGCTGTTCAAGCAGCCCTCTAGTTTCAGTTCCTGTACTTACTGGTAAATGGCCCTATCCTATTGATTATTATGTAATTAGGTGGGGATTCTAATTAATGCTAATTCACATTTTCAACTTCTTCTCTGAAGCCGTCATCCAGATTGACTTCAAACTTGGCAGCAATGTACCTTGGTTAGGTGTCTACCAGGTTTGTACAAATGGTCAGGCTCCAGTGATTTTTGGATTTTTTTATGAGTTATTTTGTTCTTTTTTGGGGGGGGGGGGGGAATCTCCAAAAATCTTCTCCAAAACCACCCGCCCAATTGCTTTGATATCATATAGGAACACTCCCAGGGACTCCCTAGTTCTTAATTTGTTCACCAGGTATTGCTGTATTTTTTTTCTATTTTTTTTAAATTATTTTTTGTGTGTTTTTGCTATTTTTGATGTCTTCTTCAGAAACATCACTCAGATTAGCTTGAAATTGGTAGATCTATTTCTGGTAAAAGGGTCAGACAAAGTTGTTCACTAAGTGGCACTGCTGTGGATTTCTGATAATTAATGATTTTTTTTTTCAATTTTGTTTACTTATGGGTAAATGCAACTTTCCTGTTGATTACTGTGCAAGTCAATGGGCATTCTAATGCTTATTCACATTTTTGACTTCTTCTCTGAAACCGTCATCCAGATTGACTTCAAACATGATGGCAATATACCTTGGGTGGGTCTTTACCAAGTTTGTCCAAATTGTCACGCTTCAGTGATTTTTGGGGGTTTTATTGATTTTTTCCCCCTTTTTTTGGCAAATCTTAAAAGAGATCAAGAGGTATTGCTGAATAACATGGTCTAAAAGCAATCTGTAATTTTGATCTGTATACTTGGTATACTTAGAAAAAAACATCATGTATGCGTGCAAGTACAAGAAAGTTCTACCCTATATTACTGATTTTGTTACCTTAGTAAATAGATTAAGTTTATTGAATTTTGCATGAATAAAAATAGAGGTAAAGTGATTGAATATAATAAAAAATGGTATCGATTTAACATGGATTAACAATATTGATTGTGCACACTGAACAAGGCTATTTAGGTATGGTATTTTAATGTAATGTTGCATTAATGTAATAGCTCCAGGTCTTGGGTTGTATATACAAGTAACATGACTACAAGTTTTATTTCTTATCACTTTTGCCTGGAAGATGTATAAATATGTACATTTTGGATGGAAATTTTAGAAAATACTGAATAGTATATTTTTTTCTTAAGTGCTTACTGACCTTCAAAAATATGTCAGGGTCACACATTTATTGGGTCAAGGTGACCCCAAAATTATGAGACCAAGTACTGTTTTATTATATCCAATGTATGTGAGTGCAAATTGACCTGGAGGTTCCATTCTCTTTGCTGTTGCTGTCAAAGCTACACCCTGCCATTACAAAGTCACCTCTTCCAACTTAACAGGTCTGGTGACCAAACAAAAATAGGTCAAGGTCACTGATCTTGTGTAACATTTTAGCAGTATACTTGATATATATATATATATTCTTTAAATTTGGCATGAGTTCCATTTGGAATTTTGTATCTTTCAAGACATTTTAACTAAATGTCTGCCAAATTATAGGTGGCGCCTTTAGCATCATTAGCTACTGAGATTTTGACCTCTTCTACAATGCTACTGAATTTTATGAAGAGCAAGGATGCTAAAGTGGTCACAAAATTTTCAAATTTTGACCCATATATTACACAGTACTGTCAGTGGCCCCACCAATATGGAACTCAACCCACATTTTCATCCACATTATAAACGCTTAAGGTAAAAGGGGCAAACTTAAAAGCTGTGGACTGTATCGCACTCACACAAGTAAACAGTTTATGGACCTACGGGTGGACAGACACGAGTGGTCATATAAGTTCTACGACCTGTGGTTAGCAGAGCTAAACACTGATACGTCATGGCTCAGTGTGATGGTCCTGCTCAAACACTAGCAAACTTGCAATACCAATTAATGTGTATGAGGGAAACATGATTACTATGTTTTGAGTATTTTTTCATGAAGAGAATGTTGTCTCATGCAGGTTTGGATGAGAGGCTCTGGTCTTGTAAGCCCTTTAATGTTCCATCTTGAATTCTTTCCTGCTGTCAGAGTGATCACAATAAAATTATGATTGTTGGTAGTTACACATAAGAACACATAAATGATTGTGGGCAGTTTAACTGGTACAGTCTCTTTCAGTTTTCACACTAAGCAGGTATCAAACTATACACATACAATATGAATTCGAATCTACCAGTGACATTGTTCTGAATCAGGGGGTAATTCATTGTTTGCTCATAATATTAGTAAATATTGTAGTGCTTCACTAGGTAAACTTTATTTTGCCCTCCGGTGTTCTCTGGCTTTAGTTGGAACAAATTCTCACTGGCCACTAAATTTTTCTCTACACTGTATCTGGAATTGATGCAAGGATGTATCATTTTTGTTTTGCTTTAATTTGTCACAGCTGGACAAGAAGGACGTACATTTTGCCAAAAGTGACCTAAGGAAGGCATGGGACAACATAAAGCTGACAAGGAAGACCATGTGAATGGCCCAAGTTGGTACATTTTCAATTCAGTTTTGCATACACATTACAAATGCCCTTCCCTGGTGCCACAGCAGTAAATATTGTTCCTTTGCCAGGTTTGCTTATTTTTACCCTCTGCACAGAAAGTGCCTGCAGGTATTTTGTTCCCTGCAGCATTCATGAGGGTCCCCCCCCCCCCCCCAGGGGTGGGGTGGTGGTGGTGGTGATCCCAGTTCACAGAGAAAATATGAGTATTATCACAGATCACAAAGAATTAAAAACAGATTTCTTATTCACAGGTAAAACATCACTTTCACAGATCACAAAAACAAATGGTGCAATCACAGAAAAAGCAGAAAATTTATATTTATGTCAGGCAGCATGTCTGCACAGATTTCCTCTTCTAACAAGGCTACCTCTTTCATAGAGAGGTGGCAACATTAGATAGTAGGCCTTTTTGGGGGGAGGCTGTTTATAGCCATGCCCACGTACTTACACTATAGTGTAATAAGTGGGTATGAAATCTGTCCCAAACCACATTACCCTATTCACATAAATAATTTTTTGTGATTGTATTTGTTGCTTGTGTCATAATATGAGTTTCTTACAAATTTGAAATAAAGTAGAACCAATGCTAATATATTTTATGCATAGTTTGTGGTTTAATGGCTCTGCAATCACACTACCGCCATGGCGTATATAGAGATATAGTTCTCTCGTATAGCATCACTAAATGATGTCTGGTGCAACATGTAGCCTAGATACGTGTCAGTCTGTATTTGCTATTGTGTGAATCAGTTGTTGCTTTTTTTTTTTTTGCGCCAGAACATTGGTTGTTGGCTCTTGACCTGAAACAAAAGCAGTTTGGGCAGAGCATTTTCACCCAACCACATCGCTGTATTTCGAATCAAGACGACTCAATTTTAGTTGAAAAGGGACAAAGTTGTTTTTGACTGTTATCACAACTTTCGACTGCATTCAAATATCATTTGTTGTGATAAATTTGACATCATCAGATACACCTTATTTCGCTTCTCAGTTGAGAATGTTTAAAATCTTGTCAAGAAAAAACTATTTCATGTCAGTTTTACATTGTTCGCAAAAGTCAGCCAGTGGTAGACGCTGACCTACCTTTTGGGAAGTACGGAATGGAGAGGTCATCATGCTTTGAAGTTTGACTAGATGCTGCAACACCGTGGTGTGCAGTTGCGAGAATTGAGTCATTTTGAACAGTGGGTTATATTTCAGCCTTGCCGCTCCCATTAGAAAGTACATAATTGAAAACAGTCGAGCCTGGGAAAAAAACTTTTGTGTTTCCGGTTGTGCGCCTGACCCCAGAAAAGTTGCTCACTGTAATCTGATGAAAAAGAAAAGCTATTTTCATACGGTTTCAATGACTTTGGGAGTTGCTAATTTCTATTGGTTCGTTCCGGTTCTCATGACCCGAATTGACCAGTCAGAGCAATTGTTGCTGGGACACTAGCAGAGACGTGTTTGACCTCGCTTGTGAAAATGAATGGCACTTGTGGAGGTGTAACAGTAGGGGTCATCTGTTTGCATGGAGGATGAAACTGGTGTTTGTTTTATCAAACTGTTTTATTTGAATAGACAAGGAATGAAGACCAAAGTTACCGATGACATATCAGAGAACTGGTTGCATAGAAGGACGTATCCGAATCAGAGTGTGCAGTTTCAACCATTTCTTGAAGATGATAACTTCTGCCATCATGACAATACAGATGCTGGTAGTGCTCAGTGCTGTACAAAATCTGAACTGGCTTAGGTGACTGTCTGACTACACCTCTCAGGCCTCATCCGACAACTAACTCTCAGGCCTCATCCGACAACTAACTCTCAGGCCTCATCCGATAACTAACTACTCAACTACTGGGATGTGCCCCTTATATACCCATCTGCGTCCCAAGCTCTGCGTCCCAGTTGTGTGCCCCAAGCTCTGCGCCCTGGGCCCTGCGTTCCAGCTCTGCGTCCCAAGCTCTGCGTCCTGGGCCCTGCGTCCCAGCTGTGCGTCCCAAAGCCACCTGGACTGCTGGCAGGCGCTCAACCCAGTATATACTGCTACTGTCAACCTCCCCAGCTTAGCTTGCTGGCTAGCACTAACAACCTAACCCACAACACTATGCCTATCTGCTGCTATATCTAATTCTATGGCAAATGTGTGGGTCCCAGCATAAAAATTTAACAAAAATTCCTCACTCTCCCCCCCTTGGTTTAATGTCCCCCTGGACATTACCTTTCTTTGTATTCACATGGGGAAAACTATTCAAAGGGTAAGTGAGCTAAGCTATGATCTGCATTTTCCTACTTTGCTTAAGAGCACTGCACTTTACAACACAAAACAAAAATCATAATGTACATGCATTCTAAATGTGGAGCCTGCACTCCAAGGTTTACTCACTTAATATACATGCACGAAGTCCAGTCCAGATGAGTGGTCAAATACATGAACACTCTAAAATATCTGGTGTCTTTGAGCAGTCCCATTCTCCAGTAAGGTTAAAAGGTTTCCTGTGTCAAAACAAGTTGACAACATTAAAAACCAAGTGTCCACCAGTGACAGGCACAGTGCACTGTCCAAAATGTCCAGAAGTGTCTTTCAAATTTGTAAATTTTCTGAATGACAGAAAGATACTTAATTTTTCGTGACATAATGTTGACACTTGTAAGTATGCAGAGCCCATCATGAAGGTCCATCAGTGACAGGTTCTGTCCACTGACTAAGCTAGGAAATAAAATCTGTTCTATTCAAAAGAAAAGAAAACTTAACTAATATTATCTCCTAATTTGCAAATTGAATATATATGTTTATATATGTGGATTCACCACAAGGTAAAGTTCACTCAATTGTTCTGTATGCACGCACTATACTTACACTTTATATACAGGTTCACTGTCACAAGTTTAAAGTTCAGTCCACAAGTCTGCACATAAGCTGTGTACAGATAGGCACACCATCACATGAGAGTCTAGTCCATGGGCTTGTGGATGCACTGAACACATGGGTTCAACCAGTTTCCTAGTTTCCTGCTATGAATTTTTGAATTGTAGTGCATGTGGGGCAGTTGGCTATATGCATAGCATGTTTGTAAGCCATGTGCAGTTGCAACATGGCAGACTCCTGTGTCAAGGACACACCTTCCTTGCTGGCTGGACCACAACCACAAGGCTCAGGCATCACCGCCTTGTGGATTGCCTGCTTTATGTCCTTTGTTTGCACCACAGCTACCTGTACCATCTTGTCTTTCAGAACTGCCAATAAAGGAGATTCCTTACTGTTTACCAGATTTGTGAGTCTGAGCAAGGAGAGTTCAATGTTGTCCAGGCGGCTCTCCATATTTGGCCTACTGTCTGCTGTACATACTTCAGGTCCTCTTTTGCGTTTGAGACTAGGTATGTGACTATGCCCCTGGCCCTGGGGTACTGGCTCCTGGGTGGGTGGCTCCATATTCTGGCCCTGGGGTACTGGCTCAATTCTCTGGCCCTGGGGAACTGGCTCCTGGGTGGATGGCTCCATTCTCTGGCCCTGGGGTACTGGCTCAATTCTCTGGCCCTGGGGAACTGGCTCCTGGGTGGATGGCTCCATTCTCTGGCGCTGGGGTACTGGCTCCTGGGTGGATGGCTCCATTCTCTGGCCCTGGGGTACTGGCTCCGGGGTGGATGGCTCCATATTCTGGCCCTGTACAATCTATGCCCAGGAGTTGCTGAAGATAATCTGCCTCTCACTCAACCAGTTCCTCCATTTTTGGCCCCACAGGTAAAACTGCTGGCTGCAGATCAGCAAATTCTGCTGGTACTGGGAGAATGTATCCTTGCTCATCTTGCAAGGGGGTACCTGGGTTGCATATGTTGTCATACTCCCCAAGTACCAGATCTGCTGCAGTGTCTTGTGCTGTGAGTGGAGAGCCACTGTTTTGGTCCTGGAAGGATGCGTCATCAGGACTTGGTGCATCCTCAAACCCCTCCAACAGGAGTTTGGTTGGGGGTCCCAACATCTTGTTTTTCATACACCTGTTCAGGTGTGAAGAGGTGCTACAATGTCTGGTCAGCCTAGATCTTGACTTGAATGCCTTGCCACATGGCTCACAAGTGTAGGCACCCACAGGAGGCGCATGACACTCTTGTCATGTGCCGATTCAGGCTTCTCTGGCTTGACAACTTCTTATCACAGTGAAAACACTCCATCTTGGTTTCTTTTTCCAGATTCATGACTCTCTCACAATTGCAGTGTTCGCTGGTGGGCTACTTACAGTATACTGGCACTGTGGAAGCACCCCTAGCCCTACCACTTAAACTGTGAGCTTTCAAGGGGAACAGGTGGGCCCCATCTCCAACTACTTTTGTTTTTATTTCATTTGGTCTTCCGATGGGTCAGTGTGGTGAAAGTAACACAGCTGTCAGATCATCACAGTATCTTGTAAATTTTGACCAGCAATCACATTCCAATGGACTGGTAGCCCTTGTACTATGCATGGTCTCATTTCCATGCATTATTTTCATTTTGGCCACAGGCACCCGGCAGGCAACTTCCTGGCCAGCAGCAGGTCCTTTGTTCCTCCTGGGAGAGGCAGCCATTTTGAAGAACACCTAGTGGGAGGCTGGCATACTCCAGAGGCTTGTAGCTAATAACAAGTGATCATCTGTATTTTGAAACTCTCTAGGGTGCGTGCTGTACCCTCAGACATTCCTTCCCTACTTTCAGGCAGTATGGGCATCTGTTTACAAATGGAAACAACTTTCTACCTCACTGCCACATCTGCAATTAAAACTCGTCCATGAGGAAAAGACAATAATCTTAAGGATTCCTGGTCTAACAGCCATGAAATTGTGTCTGTTTCTTTGGGCGGTCACTGTAACGCCTATAGGGAGTAGAACCCCACTGTTTGCCTTTCCTTTTCCTCTTGACAGGTGGCTGCACTTGTTTATCTGTGTTGCATTCCTCATCAGCCCTCTGTTTAAGCCTTGACCTTAACTGCCCACCTTTTGTTATCTTTAGGCAAGTCTCAGATTTATTTTCTGGAGTGACACCTTGTTTGCTCTCCACAGGCAAACCCAGCTGATGACTTGTGTTACTGTTGGTGTCATTGCACAGTTTATGGGTAGATTCTTTTAATGACGGGTGTGGCCCTTCATTTGTGTGTCTGTTAGTGGCAGGCACCTTCTTGAATGTGGGAACCTCAGCCTCTGTTGCATCACTGACATGTTGACTGTTTACAATCAGCTGTTGAGTGTCAGGCTGTATACCAACATCAGCAGCTTTGGGGGCCTGACTCGTGACTTTCTTCCTGAACCCAGTTACCCATGCAGGCAAGTCTTGGCTCACATATGGCTTGAGACGGTCATGATGCAGAATTTTAGGCTTAGCATTTGGATGGCTCTGGATCTTAAACAAAAGTGCACTGTACTTCTGCACCACAACACATGGTCCTTTCCATATATCAGAGTTCAACTTAGGACTGTGGCCCACTGTTCTAGTTGTGTCCAAGTAGTACACCAAATCACCAACAGCATAAGAGTTGACCATCAGTCTGCTGTCATAGTCTCTCTTTTGTCTTTCACCATACTTTTTCAAGTGTTCTCTCACATGGGTATATACAGTGGCTAGCCTGTCCTTCAAGGTAGCAACATACTCACTTTGCCTAATATGACTGTCCTCATCTGAACTGTCAGGTGTACAGCCTAACATTATTTCTACAGGCATGTATACTTCTCTCCCAAACATGAGATAATTTGGAGAGTAAGATGTGGCATCATGAACACAGTTCCTATATGCTGCTGTAAGCAAGGGCAGGTGCACATCCCACTGTCTCTGTTCTTTATCCACATAAGCAGATATCATCTGTGCTAAGGTGTGGTTGTATCTTTCAATCATACCATTTGATTTAGGTCGATAGGGGGAAGTGCGTGTCTTATGTATACCATACAGCTTGCAAAGTTCTTGAAACAATTGACCCTCAGTGGCTCTGGCTTGATCTGAGTGCAGGTCTAATGGACAACCAAATATGGAGAAGCGTTCATATACCAGGCCCCTTGTCAGTGTGCTGGCCGTCTGGTCTGGTATGGCATAGACTGTTATGAACCTGGTGAAATAATCACCAACAACTAAAACATAGCGATTCTGTCGGCAAATATTTTAGCACCGTGTCCCCATCATAGCAATCACATTCCTCTGGATCACATGTGACACGACTTAGACCATCACGATTCTGGTGACGAGACCCCTCTCTGTGCAAGATTTTGAAATCGTATTGTGAGATCAACTGCAGCTGGCTAGCCATGTGGTCTTGTGGCTCTTTGAAAGACATTACCCATCTCAATGCACTGTGATCTGTGCAGATAATGAAACTTCTACCCAGCAAATAATGATGAAATGTCTGTAAAAACACCACAATTGCTAAGAGTTCTCTCCTGGTGACACATTTTTGCCACTGAACTTGAGTGAGTGACTCACAGGAACGCAATACACTGGACACTCAATATCTTCTTGTGTTTCCTCAAAAATACAATTTGCTGATTCTGGACACATCTGCACTTTTAAAAGCTCAAAATCTACCATACATAACAGGTTGACTTTTTTTTTTTTCAACAGATGGCATCAACACTTTACTTTAGAGCGGTCATAGGTGGGCACCCTGCAATGCACAAACTTGTATACCCCAGCGTGACTTTGACAATGAACAAGGTATTGGAGTGTCCATCACTGCTCACTGTTCCACAGGCAATATTTGATCCAGTTGTTGACATCCATGGACAATAGAGCATCTTTCTTGTAATTTGCTTCATCTCTGCATAGGAACCACTTTTGGCAGGCACCCTGTAATGTGCAAACTTATATACCCCAGTGTGACTTAGACCCTGAACAAGGTATCAGAGTGTCCATTACTCCCCACCATTCCTCATGCACCACTTGAGCCACCAATTCAATCCAATGAACTGTCCACATAATGATTGTGTCCAAATTAATGGTAGCATTTTAGCCTGTACAATACTGAGCACAGAACTTCCATATAACTTTCACTGTGTCCAAAGTAAGGAAACGTGAGTCCAGGCTAACATATCTGGAAACCTGTCACTGGCAAGTAAAATAGCATGGCAAAACTACCTCAAGAGTCATGATGAAAAGTTCAATGGGTCCATATCACTTCTACACAGTTCATCACTTCTACTCAGCTGTCTGTTTAATAATCCACTGTTTCTAAACTTGCTGTGGAAATATCAGGCCCCTTCTTGACGCGATACATGTAAATGTACATGTAATTCATCAGTGTAGCAACTATTGCACTTCTCCATTGCTGTCCATGTGCTCTTTGCCCAAACATTACATTTATATGTCTCTGCTCGAGTCCATGCAAGGAACATGCATATGATGGGGCTGACTTCAATCTTGCTGCTTGCATATACATTCACACTCTGGGTACAATGTCCCATCAGCATCAGTAGGGTCAGCATCTTCACAGAATACATCACCATCACAAGGCACTTACTGACTTCACTGTCCACAAACCAATAGTGATACAACATAGCTACCAACTTGTACAGCAGGGGAGCAAACTCAGGCCTATACATAAAGGGGTCTGCTTCAATGTTCTCCTGTTTCAGGCAGTTGTGCATGGCAGCAGGGCAAAGCACTTGCAGCATTCAGTCGCTTTCAGTTTTTCCATCAGACTTTGCTGTCATGTTTCCTGGCTATGGTCCACCCAGTCTTCTGAGTTGTGTTATCAATCCTATCCCACAGCTTGCCACCAGTTGTTAGGTTTTTGCACCTAATGAAAGTGGGTTTGTCAGGTCCATCCAACGCTTGCCACCAGTTGTTAAGTTTTCACTTAATCAAGATAGAGTCTGCAGTTTCAACCATTTATTGAAGATGATAACTTATGCCATCATGACAATACAGATACTGGTAGTGCTCAGTGCTGTACAAAATCTGAACCGGCTTAGGTGACTGTCTGACTACACCTCTCAGGCCTCATCTGACAACTAACTCTCAGGCCTCATCCGACAACTAACTACTCAACTACTGGGATGTGCCCCTTATATACCCATCTGCGTCCCAAGCTCTGCGTCCTGGGCTCTGTGTCCCACAGTCAGGCACACATGCGTGTTTCTGGGTCAATCTAGTCTTAGGGGCTCTTACCAGGGCCTCGGTTTGGCATCGGGAGTGCCCATGTGACCATACACAAGCATGTGGGCCCGACTAATAATATGGTATGCCAAGTGGTAGAAGGGTAATGTCTCAAGCGTGAGGAGATTAATGTTGTGT
>OZ026623.1:71010215-71045854 GCA_964020975.1 Hermodice carunculata
GGGCAAACGGATGAACTGCAACCACTGAAGTATTTGTTTAGTTTAACACTGAAATGAGATATACAGGAAGCCACTGAATATCATATTTCGCTTGCTGCTAAATTGAAATAAAACACATTTGAAACGTCTCTTGTAAGACCACCCCTAGGGATGACCAATTGTAGTGTCTCAAGACAGGTGCTCTCTCATAGGAGGAAAAATAACAAGAAAACTACTGACTAAAGTGTATTGAAAATGTGGTCTTTCAAAGAAGGTGGTCTTTCAAAGAAGGTGGTCTCTCAAGGCAGGGAACCAATGTATTTGTATGGGGGTGGGGTTTATCTTGGTTTTATTTCGTTATAGTGTAATCAAGGGAAGCTTGGACACCTACACATGTACAGATGTACAAGGATTTTTTTCTCTTTTTTTTCTTTTCTTTTCTTTTCTTTTCTTTTCTTTCTTTTTTTTTTTTTTTTTTTTTTTGCTTGTGTAAGGTTATTTACCTGACAACACCTTTTTGGTGGTTTTTCTCTGTTGGTATGTGGTGAATTATATCATGATGCTTTGTACCCAGCAAAACAATGTTTTCTCAATTACATTATCAAAACACTCACATAATTCCCATGAAGAACCATCAGCACAATGGCATCTGTTTACTAGTATCCATGACACTAAGAACCAGTTGCCATTGTAAGCCAATCAGATTGCCTGATTTGGGTCATGTGACCGTCCCCCCCTTCAACTTTTATATCACATATTTTATTGTTAATTTTTGCTGCAAACCAATTATTTCTTTGCTTGTATTGCTCTCATCTAAGAGTCAGAGTTGATGATATATAATTTTGAGGATTACAGACATTAACAGGTAAAGATTACAGCAAAAAAGTTGGGCCCCAACACAGGGTAAGGCTAAATCTGACCCATGGAAGCCTGTCTGCAGTGTGATTTTCATTCAGGATGGAAACATGACTGTGACTGGGGAGTCAGTTACACATCTGGATGTAATTACTGACCACAAATATGCACCATTAGGCCATGGGACCCAGGGGGGATAGGCCTGGAAGAGGATGAATGAGGGAGAGTTCAATTTCCAGATTTTCTGTTGGGGAGGGGGGTAGGTTAAACTCGAATTTCTTTAATTGGAGTTAGCACACACAAGTGACTCTTACGTATATGTTAGATGTGTTTGTGGTCCATGTTTTAAAATATTTCTGAGCCATTTATTTTCAGTCTTCCTATGATTTTAGCTAATTTTCACTGATGGGGGCCTGTCCCCTGTTGAAATGGGGGTGGGGTCGGATTTCTTGTTGCCTCCCCTTAGGGGTGGGCCAAAATGGCCTTTAACCCCAATTTTATGAAAGTAGACTTGTCTTCCAGTACAGAAATACCATACTTGGTGATTCCATATCAAGATCTATGAGGGGTGTATGTCCCCAGAAAGTGACCACCCCTGTTTAGAAATATGGGAAAATGAGGTCATCTCAGACTCCCCTGCTCATCAAGCTAACAAGTGGGCTGAGTGCAAAGGGGATGTTATTTATGGGCACGGTAGATATCTAGGTCTCTAAATCTTTAAGGGATTCGGGTTTCAAAGAAAGTCTCCAGCAAGTTTAGCTAATTTGAAAGTAGGACACAGTGAAATTTTTAGGGGGTACCCCTTAAACGTGAATGTTTGAGCTGCCTGTCATTGGGCCTAGGGGCTGACTCTATGGGTATTTTTTGGATGAAATGAACATATCAACTCTCAAAAAGCATCAGACATTCATAGTTTATGCTTTCATTTGGTAAATTACAGATTATATACAAACATAAAAGACTGGGGCATGCAAGATGCATATATGTTGCCTTTGTGTCCGCCATATTGCATTTTTCTGGATGCTGATTGGCTGGCTCAGTATGGATACACTTTGATACCGAGGATGTTCACAGTAAGTGTAGACTCATTATAGGGATGTGTGTGTGACTGCAGTTGTGCGCCCCAAGCTCTGCGCCCTGGGCCCTGCGTCCCAGCTCTGCGTCCCAAGCTCTGCGTCCCAAGCTCTGCGTCCTGGGCCCTGCGTCCCAGCTGTGCGTCCCAAGCTCTGCGTCCCAAAGCCACCTGGACTGCTGGCAGGCACTCAACCCAGTATATACTGCTACTGTCAACCTCCCCAGCTTAGCTTGCTGGCTAGCACTAACAACCTAACCCACAACACTATGCCAATCTGCTGCTATATCTAATTCTATGGCAAATGTGTGGGTCCCAGCATAAAAATTAAACAAAAATTCCTCAGTATTCTAGGGAACCACAGTCGGGTGCCTGAGGTGTTTTTGTGCCTGTGAGTCTGAGTGCGGCATTCAAGCCAAGGTCAACCTTGTGGCGATGTTTGTCCATACTTTTACTAGAATGTTTAAGATGTCTTGATGTATTGTCAGTTAGGATTTGTTTAAAGACAATATAAATAATATATTTTGCTGTGTTATGTGAAAATTTGAACTGTTTTTGGACCGACAGAATGCTCAAGGGATAGAAATTTCACCGCAACCGAAATGGAGCCCCAATGTGCGTGCCACAAAGCGAGTCTTTCCTATTTTCTGCGTGCCATGGGACTTCCTTTTGGATGTGTGATACTAAATCAATTTAATAAAATTGAAATAAAAAGTACATGTATATAAATGAGAGAACTTGGGGTCCCCTGCAATAGATTGTGAAATTAAGGGTTTAATTGCAGCACTGCAAGCTTTAGATATCATAATGGACTTGTTAAAAAAAAAAAAAATCCACATTTCTTCATTTACTACGTACTCATACATACTCTGGCAGACTGCCAATGTATTGACATGCACAAGTTCTGATCACTCATGTTCTTTTCCCCATCAGACTTCATTCAACAGGGAAATGATGCCAGACGAAGACCATTTGGAGCCATTCTTTAATATATTTGAAGTGTAAAAGTTAAGTATTATTTAATTAAAATGCAAGGATGCCTGATACATATACATGTATGTTTTAAATCAATCAACAAATACAATATACATATCACAATATATTTCGATTGAAAGCTAATTGCCTCCTTGAAAATTTTGTTTGGATTCACGAAAACATGTAGTGCCAGTGGAATGTTTCACCCATTTCGGGCTTTGTAACTTTGACATAGTCAACACTGGCTGCCTCTGTGGCCTCCATGTAACTGACACTGTCCAGAACAATCTTGTAAAGGTCCTGCTTGTCTGGCACACCAGCAGGTGCTTCTGCTTGACTTGTCCCAGTCTTTAAAAAGTATAATGAAATCCTAGTTCCAAACTGTGGGAGCAGTTTCTTAGGTCTTGGCATGATTGTATTTTGACAACTAGACCGTAACGCACCAGGCCCCACAAACTTTAAAGATGGCAGACCACTGTGTTGCAAATGGTGCGATCTTGAAACAGTCCCACATAGTCTCCAACAAAAGTGATTTAGTCGTTCGAGGCTGTGCGGAGTATGCTAGCAAATAGTACGCAGCTCTAGGGACATTCAAGATTCAGTCTTGTGCTATTTGCAAGCGTTTTTTCAACAGACATGACAGAATATGAACATCGACCAGGGAAATTTGATTCGTTTTTTTTCTTCTTGCACCTAATTTTTTTTTTGCACTTATCAATTCTTTTCACCAAAGTTGTTTAAATATCGTATTTTGCGAGTTTTGCGAGCGACAGTGGAAGCCCTGCTGAAGCTATGTTTCAGACATATATATGGTCTATCAGGGTTGCTGTGTTTTTTGTCACCCTTGTGGGTTCTTTTATTACTTGTGACAGCTGAAGTGAAGAAACACAATCAAGCCAGGCACTTTGCATTGATATACCACACCAATCAATGTTTAGATCTCTAAGGACACTGAAATCCATATTTTGAGAATATGCTTGCTCAAACTGTTTCTCAAATTTTCCAACCCAACCTGCTTTTGCATTTGGTGGTCTGTAAACAAAACAACTTACTGTTGGTTTGGAGTATGGCATTTGAATTTCTAACCAGATAGATTTAATGTCATCACTTTGAAGGTCAGATCTATGCATCAGGTGAATCTGTTTGACAGTTTTAGAGAAGGAGTCCAAACTGTGAGTTTCTATTAGATGACTATCGATTTACATAGTAATCAATAGGAATGTACCTGATGTATGCAGTTACCAAAAATTATCCAAAATGAAAAGTACATTAAAAGTCTGGATTCTGTAGTAATACCACCCAGTGAACAACCGTGTTTGACCCTTTTACAAGGAACATTTCTGCAACCTTGCAGCAAAATCTGAGTGACAGTATTGGAGAATTGAAAATAGTAAAAACACACAAAAAATCACAAAAATTGGGAAAAAAATCGCAGCGCCACCTGGTGAACAAATTAACAACTTGGGGTCCCCAGCAGTGTTCCTATTTGATTTGGACACAATTGGTTGAGAGTATATGGAGAAGATTTTTTAAGATTTGCCCCCCAAAAGAACAAAAAAAATCATAAAAAATCCAAAAAACACTGGAGCGTGACCATTTGAACAAAATTGGTAGAGACCCACTGGACGAACATTTGCAACAAGTATGAAGTGAATCTGGCTGATGGTTTGGGAGAAGAAGTGGAAAAATGTGAATTTCTATTACAAGCCTATTGATTGACATTGTAAACAATAGGAATGTATGCCTTTACCGAAAAGTTCCCAAAATGAAAAATTCCTTAAAATCAGGATTCCATAGTACTTAGCATAGTCAAGTGAATACATTTGTTTGGGCCTTCTACGTGGAACATTCCTATTGCAGTTCAGCAAAATCTGAAAGACGGTTTTGGAGAACAAGTCCAAAATAGGAAAAACACAGAAAAATTCAATAAAAACAATGGAAAAAATGGCAGCTCCCCCTGGTGAACTATTTAACAACCAGGGCACACCAAAAATGTCCCTGTGTGATTTCAAAGTAATTGGGTGAGGGGTTTCAGGGAGGAACATTTTTTAAGATTGGCAAAAAAAGAACAGAAAAATCCAAAAATCACTGGACCGTGACCATTTGAACAAACTTGATTGAAACCCACTAGAGATACATTGCGATCAAGTTTGAATTGGATCTGGCTGATGGCTTCTGAGAAGTCAAAAATGTGAATTTCCATTAGAAGCATATTGATTTACATATAGTAAACAACCGGAATGTATGCCTGTACCGATAAGTTCCCAAATTTAAAAACTTGTTAAAAATCAGGATTCCATAGAAACATAGTCTTGTAAAAAATATTTGTTTGGGCCTTCCACAAGGAACATTCCTGCAGCAGTTCACCAAAATCTGAAGGACGTCTTTGGAGAAGTTGAAAATGGGAAAAACACACAAAAATTCATAAAAAATTCGAAGAAAATCGCCATACCACCTGGTGAACAAATTAATAACTGGGGGTTCCCAGAATTGCCCGTTTGATTTCATAGCAATTGGGTAAGTGGTTTCGGAAATTTTTTTAAGATTTTGCCAAAAATAGAACAAAAAAAAAATCATAAAAAAATCTAAAAATCACTGGAGGGTGACCATTTGAACAAACTTGGTAAAGACCCACTAGAGGAACAGTGCCACCAAGTTTGAAGTGAATCTGGCTGACGGTCTAAAAGAAGTCAAAAATGTGAATTCCCATCGATTAACATGGGAGCTCAGGCCACCCCCCCCTCCCCAAATAATCATAAAGAATTAAAAAATCAATGAAGCATGACCATTTGAACAAACTTGAAAACTGTACATTAGGGGAACCTTGGCACCAAATTTGAAGTGAATCTGGCTGACGGTTTCAGAGAAGAATTTGCAAGAACGCATCACGCACAGACGGACGCATGGACTACAGACTATCCTAAGAGCTCAGCTTGACTGAGGTCAGCTGAGCTAAAAACGGTTTCTTTTCCTTTCTTTTTAACAGATTTATAAGCAAATAATATTATTGGCACTTAGGGCATGTAAACTTCATAAAATTCATCCAATTGTAGATTATTCAGGAGAAAGCATGGTGATCCTCAGCCTATTCTCTGACGATTCCCATTACTTTACATTATAATTTGCAACTTAATAACTTGAAAACTACTGCACATAGGAACACTGAATTTCAAATCATATAACTACAGCTACATAAGCATCAAGTTTATTCAAGGTTGCTTTAACATACAAACTAATGGGAATATACAGCTGTAGCCCTTCAAATGTTTGTGTATTCAGTTGTGTATTGGGGCGAATACACACCTTAGAGGTAATTCTGAACTTTTGTATTCCATTCCTTGTTTTGATTTTTTGAGGTCTTATATTAAAACTGCTTTACACAGCTTCATGTTTATTACATTGTAACTGCTGTAATAATGAGAACATTTTTTTCTCAGAAGTGAAATGCCGAAGCAATAATTTATAATAGCTTTTGCATAGTTCGTAGTTGAACTGTCAGGGTTTGTTATCTGACAAGTGTGGTAAAACCTATTTTACAACAGACATTATGTGAGCTGCAGCTGGATAACATGGTAGAAAAGTTACATGGAAACAGACATTTAACCCTTTCCCCCTAAAACCGGCTGATGGTCAAATGTCGTCTGCTTGGAAACAGACATTTGAGATGAATGTGCAAATTTGGCTCCTCTTGATGGCAATGTTATCAAAGTACAGTACCATATTCTCCCTTTTAAGCGCCCTTGGCGCTTAACTTTTGGGGGGGGGGGGGCTCGTCATATCGGGGCGGGGGGGGGGGGGGGCTTATGGCATATTCACATATTATCGCCCAACAACAAAACCCAACACAGTAGCTTTTGGTAAAACATGTAACTGTTATCAAATGGCATGATTAACAGTAAACTACTTTTATTTGTGTATTATGGACTTCTAGTCTGAAATAAAATTATCTTTATCTTTTAAATACCTTTATTAATACTAGCTCTAGATGACTCCTCCTGGGTCTGTGGGGGTGACTGTCACGACAACCACAGTCCCAGCAGTCGTCATCTAGGGCCAGATTCACACCTACATGCACATGCAAAAACAGCTGAACATTATGATCCTCGTAAGCCTACGTGGTCCTTGGGATTGTCGCTTTCCCTTTTGGTTAATTTCCAAAATTTCGTTCGCTTCTGGTGTCTATATATTGATAATAAACAAAGATACAAATGATCCAAAGATGTAAACATGATAACGAAGTGCCGCTGATTCCACTTCATGCAAGTCCCCCATTTTTGTAATCAAGTGACTGGTAAGTTGTTTAATATGCATAAGACAGCTGGTGCAATCTGGATCAGACCACATGTATCAGCAGACTTTGAAATCTGCATGATCATGACAGCTGACACACATCCCTGATCCAGCTCGTGCGCCAGCTATCCGTATAAAGCTGGCGCGTGAGCTGGATCAGGGACATGTGCTGTCATGATCATGTAGATTTAAAAAAACAGCAGTTGTTCACACAACAGGGTGTACGTTAGAACCTAATGTCCAGGAGAGTCTGGGCAATCATAATACTCATGGTCCTCGTCCCTTTCGCTGTCACTCCACACATGTACTGCATCGATTTCAAACTGCAGGTTGGCTTCTTCCTGCTTGCATAAATTCTGTTCTGTTGGAGTTGGAACAGGAAACCCCTCATAGGGATCATCCTCTTCATCTGAGCTTGCGATCCATCAAGTTTGTTTGGAATCCCAGTCCGAAGAAATGATTTGCGTATGACGGCTGGTGACACGCTGTTCCAACTTTCTTTTATCCATCGTAGCATGATGATGCGGTCAGGTGGTTTCCTGTTCCCACCCCTGGTCAGTTGTACATTGGAATCGTCCCCCAGCCACTCGTCGTACAAATCCCTGTATTTGTCCTTGAACGGACGATTCCAGCTGACCTTGCAGGGTTGCACCTTTGACATACATCTACCCAGTATGACGGCCATGTCGGTATTATATTTATGTCTCCCGGTGGAAGCCGGGGGACATATTGTTTTAGTGCCCGTTGCTTCCGCTTGTTGTTGTTGTTGTTGTTCAGGTTCTTCAACACTTGGTTCCCATGCGATAAGTCTTGAAGGACTTGACAGAATTTGATGAAACTCGATAGGATTATGTATCTAGGCAAGACCTACGTTGGGATTGTATTTGGGTGACCTTGACCTAATTTTCAAGGTCACAGGGTCACTTATGTGAAATTGGTTTCTGTGCGATAAGTCATGAAGAACAGGATGGAATTTGATGAAACTTGGTAGGCTTATGTATCTTGGCAAGACCTAGGTTGGGATTGTATTTGGATGACCTTGAGCGAATTATCATGGTCACAGGGTCGCTTATGTGAAATTGGTTTCTGTGCGATAAGTCTTGAAGAACTTGATGGAATTTGATGAAACTTGGAAGGATTATGTATAGGATCACTTATGTGAAATTGGTTTCCGTGCGATAAGTCTTGAAGAACTTGATGGAATTTGATTAAACGTGGTAGGATTATGTATCTAGGCAAGACCTAGGTTAGGTTTGTATTTGGATGACCTTGAGCTATTTCTCAAGGTCACATGGTCACTTATGTGAAATTTGTTTCTGTGCGATAAGTCTTGACGAACTCGATGGAATTTGATGAAACGTGGAAGGATTATGTATCTAGGCAAGACCTTGGTTGGTATTGTATTTGAGTGACCTTGTTATTTTGAAGGTCACAGGGTCACTTATGTGAAATTTGTTTCCGTTCGATAAGTCATGAAGAACTTCATGGAATTTGATGAAACGTGGTAGGATTATGTATCTAGGCAAGACCTAGGTTGGGAGTGTATTTGGATAACCTTGAGCGAATTCTCAAGGTCACAGGGTCACTTATGTGAAATTGGTTTCCGTTCGATAAGTCATGAAGAACAGGATGGAATTTGATGAAACGTGGTAGGATTATGTATCAAGGTAAGACCAAAGTTGGGATTGTATTTGGGTGACCTTGACCTAATTTTCAAGGTCACAGGGTCATTTATGTGAAATTGGTTTCTCTGCAATAAGTCTTGAAGAACTTGATGAAAATTGCTAGAGTAATGTATCTTGGTGAGAGCTAAAATAGGATTATAACTTTCAAGCAAACTTGGTCATTTGTAATTTTTTATCACCTGTAGCTTATTCAGAGACGTAAGTGTTCCACCGGGAGACATTTGATTTTCTGTTGGAAAATCAGTCTGTTCTAGTTAATTCCTACCGCCCGTTTCACTGCTGGAGTTCAGTGACCAGTGAATGCATCCCAGACCAGCAAGCAACGAGCGTTGCCCTTTTTTCTCCACACTTTCTGGAGCCAATACAACGTGACCTCCTCATTAGACCATGCCTGTAAGGTCATCTTGATTTGTATTCCGAGGGGAATTTCCTTGGGAGGGTGTACCCCTTTGAATAATACCAAGGGTTGAAGTTTCGTGCCATCAGCCATAGCACCTAAGATTACGGTGAGGCGTGATTTTTCGCGGCCAGTTGTTCCCATAGACACAGTTTTTTTCCCCCTCTCTAAAGTGTAATCTCCGGGCATGTCCACCCACATTAGCGTCTCGTCCATGTTCCCGATGTTGGACAGATTATAATTCTGACGACGGCGCATTCTTATTACATACCGTAGAAAACTATAAATTTTGTCACTGATTTCACTTTCCAACTTTTTTGCGACGTGACTAGTTCTTCGGAAAGAAAAATTGTTTCTTTTCATGAAACGCCGCAACCAATTACAGCTAGCCATGAAACTTTGATTTCCAGAAATACGATGCAGACGACGAGCTTCTTGTTTGATAGCCATTCCGGTAACTCAAATTCCTTTTCCCCTGCGAGTTTTGATCCATGTAATAAGTTTCTGTTCAATTTCAGGATTCAATACTTTTTTTCCAGCACCCCCTTTTCTTTTTCTGATAGAACGTTCTGTTGATTTTGTTAGGTTGTCTTCATTTTGACGACATTCTCTCACACGTTTTCTGTCTATATGGAAATATCTTGGTGCAGCATGTTTTCCCTATTACTCTGCGTAATTTACAACCTTCAGCTTGAAGGCAATGGTGTAAGATTTGACTTTTTCCCCCTTATGGGACATTGACGATGAAGTGCAAGGAAACAGATCATCCCATCCCTGATCATCCATTTTGGCACAAATCAGAATGAAATGAGCACAGCAGATAAATTTCATTACTCGTGTTCTCAATGAATACTGATAAAATGTGACCTTTAATGATAGCTTACACACGCACACTTGTCCATTCCATTTATTTTAAAATAGCATGGCAATTGTAGATGAAGAGGAAGTTTGCAACATTGTTACTGGAACTTTGAAATCTACATGTCTCTGATCCCCGCCCTGATCCAGCTCACGTGCCAGCTTTATACAGACAGCTGGGGCGTGAGCTGGATCAGCAACGTGTGTCTGCTGTCATGATTATGTTCCAAAGTCCGCTGATACACGCGTACTTGGTCTGATCTAGATTGCCCCCACCTGTCTTATGCATATTAAATGCGTCACGTGATAACAAAAATGGCAGACTCGTATGAAATAGAATCAGCCGTGCGTGGTTATCATGTGTATCGTGATTTATGGACACCAGAAGTGAATGAACTTTTGGAAACTAAAAGGGAAAGTGACAATCCCATGGATACATATGCGGTTGCAGTTTGTGAAGGTAGTTGTATCATTGGACACATTCCAAGGGAGATAAATAAAACTGTTAGCCATTTCCTAAGACA
This sequence comes from Hermodice carunculata, assembly GCA_964020975.1. NCBI lineage: Eukaryota > Metazoa > Annelida > Polychaeta > Eunicida > Amphinomidae > Hermodice > Hermodice carunculata. Next base: position 71,020,851 of record OZ026623.1, read on the forward strand.
CGGTGGTGAAGTGCAGTGCAAAATATCATTGGCAAAGTATTGACGATCAGCTGAAGCCGGGGGCTTGGAGGTACCTTGCTGGTACATTTTTTCGGGACCGCATCAATTAGTGACAAAACTAAAGACTATTGTCTGACAGGCCCTGCGGATAATCATATGATAAAGATAATGGACAGTGAAAAAAAACTCATACGGAGAAAAACTCAAAGCTGTCATGATCATGTAGATTTCAAAGCTATGTAACATATGCTGAACATTGACGTTTGGAACTTCTGCTGAACTTGAGTCATGGATTCGTGATTGGGGGGGGGGGGGGCGCTTAAAAGAGAGAATATGGTATTACACCTATTTAATACCCAGTCCCTCCATTTTAGACTCCAAATAGTGAAAAATAATATGATACATTTTAATTTGCCTTTTTCAAACTCAACATTATTAGATAGGCTTATCTTTGTCATCTTGACCAGTGGCAACTCAAGTGCCATGTTGTACTGTGGTCCTGGTCTTCAGAGACCATCCCTAGGGCAGGCTAAAAAGTCTTCTCTCAAGGCAGGTTGCCTCTCATTAGAGGTAAACTAACATATAAAAGACATCAAAAGAGACCTTTCAATTGTGATCTTTCAAGTCAGGCTGTCCACATGTTAACTCATGGTTTACCATGGTTATTACAGCAGACCTATCAAGTATCATAATGGCTATATCCAAAGACAGAGAATGATACAGGTCGGGACTTGGGCTGTTACAGTCATCACTCGCCACTGGTCTCACCTGATATTTTCTTATATATCCAAAGACAGACCATATATTGTCAACCATGTCTTGGGGGTTGTAGTTAATTGATGACTGCCACACATTTATTACGGGTGTGGTCTTAACTTAATGGGGTGGTCTTTATACCACCGGTGTGCCACATTCACACAATAGAAGACCACTCTGTAAATCTGGATCCAAAAAAGTTCATGCAGTGTTTACAAGAGTCAAATAGAGTACCGAGACTGGTATGAAGTGAGTTGAGGCATCATTTATTTCCAATTCCAGTTGCATTTCACCAGTTGTTGCACACTTGCTTTACATTCAAGATGACAATGCTGAGCATGAGGTTCAGACACTCTGGTGGGTGCTCTGGCATAAATAGGTTCAACTGTCTATGTCTTGACTTCATACATGTCTGTCACTCTCGACAGCCATGCCTCAACTGGCAGGAACTTTCCATTGTTTCTAAGCCCGCGTTAAATTTGTGCACATGATACTAACATGACAAATTCAAGCAGTAAGTCAGGAGGTGTCACTTACACCACTACTAGCAGAGACCTCTAGATCTGTAGTTTTTGATCTACCAAATTTAACATTAAAATGGTAAAAAAGAAATTGAAGGAAAGAAAAGTCAGCCTTTACTTTGTACTTTAAAAAAACAAAGTAACATCCTAGCCCCTAAAATGGCTACTTTAGAGACATTTTCACTTCATTTTAACTCCCTTACTGAACACTTCAGGTTTTGACACAATAGTTACTTGTCAATTATTTAACTTCTACTACTAATTACAAAGTCATTGTAAGCGAAATATGTTTAACACTTGTAGGTGACAATAACTCATTGATTGTATTGTATCATCATTATCAATTTAACTACCTCAAAAGGCTCATCGCAACTGACAGCCCTGTTTTAAGGTGTGGCTATAAATGTTTCCATCAGATCAAAGTTCCTTCCAACCCGAATGCTGGCCTATGATGATTGTATACATAAGTGTCCATTGAAGTGATTTAGTGGAGAAGCCTGCATCAGAGAGACATATATTTTATAAAACACCTTCACTTATTTAGACGCATGATCACTTTGTATGTATAATGCTGTTATCTGCAAGGCTATTGTGATCACTTGCATTTACATGGAGTTGTACAAGAGTATGATTTCATCAACTTCTTGCTTGGTATCTGTATTTCATGTATGAACGTTTTATTTAACCTGTAGGTGGCACAGTTTTACAAATTGCCTGGTAAACTGACCTTTTACCATTCTAACTTATACAATTCCATCTTCCCCATCCTTGCCTGGAAAACTCTTAGTAACTCTGCCTAGAGGCCACTGTCCACGGGGACGCGAGTCATCTATGACCAACACAAGGTCACCCAGCTTGAACTTTTCTGCTAATTACCTTGCCACTTTGTCCGTGACTGAAGTGTGGCTAAGTATTCTTTGGACCATCTTTTCCAAAACAAATCCACAAGATGCAAAACCTGACGCCACCTTATACGACAGTACAAATGTCCTGGGGCAGTCTGCCTGACAGGTTAGCCAATATTTGACCTCAACAGGAGATGATTTGGTGTCAAAGCCTCGTAATTTTCAGTATGTTTGGTTACCCTTGTTATGGGTCTTCCATTGATAATGTATTCCGCATGTCAAAACAGAGTGGACAAGCTTTGGTCTGTCAACTTTTGCTCACCTAGCAAGCCATTTTAATGGTTTTGGTTTTTGCGTGGTCTGAATCTGCTGCTCCCATACACCACCAAAGTGCAAACCAAGTGGTAGGTTAAAGCGCCACTCAATTTGATGCTCCAGCAGATAATTCTGAAACTTTTCAGACCTAGCAGACTTTACAGCTTCCCTCAACTCCCTTTCATCCCCAACAAAGTTCGACCCATTGTCACAGTGGATCAACTTTGGGACTGCTCTTCGGCTAATAAATTTCATGAGTATGCACATGAAATCATCTGTTTCAAGTGAGTAGTCCATTTCTAGGTGGACAGACCTACTGGCTAGACAGGAAAGATACAGCCATATCTTTTTGCCAGTGTCCTTCACTAGTCAAGTCTAAAATCTCTGAAAGGGCCAACTTTCATGGGATAATCCTTTACAGGCTGGGAAAGAACTCTCACATGCCTTCAAAATTTCTGGGATATTGAAAGTTTCAAGGTGGGCAAGACAGGGACCTTGAATGCTTTGAGAAATAACATTGAAAGCTCCAAAATCCCAGATTTTGCTATCCCCATGGGGCAATTAATGTGATTATGGCAAGGACTGGAAAAACTCTGCTTAAGTACTTGGAAAGTTGGATTCCAAGATACTGTACAGCATGCAGTGATACATGGAAAAGATAGCACAGTGTTCTAATAGAGTGGTCTCTAATAAGGGGTCTCTCAAGAGAGGTACCACTGTACTGCATTGTGATGTGTATCTGTTGCTTCATATTAATTGCTTGATGTAGATTTGAAAAATATTTGGCAGCCTGGGAAAATAATTGTACCCTACCTCAAACAGACATGAGAACTTTGTGACAGAGCTTGGAAAGATACATTTCCCAGATATTTGATTACCTTGACGCTGCTGAGTTGTAACTGGAGTAACCCAGCTGCACACAATTAAGGGGTGGTACTGATAAGGCCTTGCCTTTCACACCAAAGCATGTCAGTGGTTATACAATCGTGGTTCATCTGGTTTCTTTTTTTGATGAGGAATTAAATCTTACAATAACTTTCATTTTTGTCACAGATTGCAATTCTGTATCTTTAATAGTTCTAAGTTACATGTGATGTAGCTGTGATCACCACTGATATTTCTATTTTGTCTACCTGCTGATCAAACTGTATCTGCACTGTGACAAATCTTTATCACCCACCCGACAAATACTGGTAGCTCTTTAGTGGCCAGGCATTCTGGAGCAGGAATTAAGAGAGAGGTAAAGCTGAGTTTGCCTTCAAAACTAGACAGATAAGTGAAGACAGGAATGCATTTTGAAGATGTAACAGTCAATGTTGTGAAGACAGTCACACACTCACAATCAGATGACAACAAACAAATTTACTGCAAGTTTCCATCTCATGTTTATTCAAAATGACAGTAAACTGAGCAAGTGTGGACATTTCCTGAGCACATACAAAATTGGGAGACCATATCTATACATAGTGCATACTGCTCATACTTTGAAGAGGCATGTAATGCACACATATTTGTGGCATGTAACTCCTGGGATCATAGATAGGTGACATGATTGCTACGCAAACAATTGCGGCACGTTGTATTTTAATGCATCATGGGTGCCAATCTTATTTCACCTCAAAGATTGGCCAGTGTACCAATCAAAAAGTGCCCTAATTAAGATTGATATTTTTAAGAGTATCTATCTCTCTGAAAATTGTTATTTAGACCTGCATAAAATGAAAAGCATCCATTATTTGCAGGGGGATAAAGGGTATTTCTGGAGAATGTACTGGGGCATTGTTATTTTCCATACATCGCACGTGGGCAATTTTTATAATAATTTAATGATAATAAAGAACAATAAAGAAAACTAGGAAAGATGATTTGCTGCATAGCAAATCAGTGTGTGTGTCTTAAAAGCATATTAGTATGGCAATTTACAACTATTCCATAACACAGGGGTAGAAGTTTCTATCTTTTATTGCTTTGAAGTTATTTAAGATTGAAAATTTCTAATGGTGCTATTTAGCATAATTTAAATTGCTACAACTTTTATTTTCAACTCATTAGGTGCGCAATGGTCAACACCCCCCTTTTAAAAGTTAAAATGACATCCCTATTTATTATAGTGTTAAAGATATTCAAGATTGAAAATTTCAAATACTGCTAATTAGCATAATTTAATTTGCTACAATTTTTGTTTTAGATTCATTACATGCCCAATGGTCAACAACCGCCTAGTAAAAGTTAAAATGACATCTCTATCTATAACAGTTTGGAAGATATTCAAGTTTTAAAATTTCAAATGCTGCTAATTAGCATAATTTAAATGGCTACAACTTTTGCTTAAATTCATTACATACACAATGGTCAATAACCTCCTTCTAGAAGTTAAAATGACATCTCTATCTTTAAGTTTTGAAGATTTTCAAGTTTTAAAATTTCAAATGCTGCTAATTAGCATAATTTAAATTGTTACAACTTTTGTTTCAAATTCATTGGATGCGCACTGGTCAATAACCCCCTAGTAAAAGTTGGAATGACATCTCTATCTTTGAAGATATTCAAGATTTAAAATTTCAAATACCCCTAATTTGCATAATTTTAAACATCTTCATTCCTTTGTATAAAACGGTCAAACTCTTTGTATGGAGGTACAATCATGCCAAGTTTGGAGTTTCTATGTATAATAGTGTTCGAGAAAAGTGTCGGACAAATTTGCTGGTAAAGAAGAAAGAAAGAAAGAAACTCTTCTAAGCATGATACAACTTGTAGACATCAGTCTATTCATATTTGTGAATGCTTTGTTTACATTGAATACTGACCTGGCTGCCTGTAGCTTTTACGGTTCCTAAACTTGTAACCTCACTGCAAGGAAAACTACAGCTTCCTGTGGCTTTCAGTTGAGTCTGTTATGTCTTACCCTATTGATTAATTATGTGTTGTTCCAATTTTCTAAGTTATGTCTTGTCTGTCTTGTGTAAACATGGCAAAAGCAGTCACACGGCATTCTGTGTGCTACTCAGGGACCACATACAGACAAGCATGCTGGCCCTAGCCTGATACCAAACCCAGGCTCTCTTATCTGGGCTAAAAGTATCAATTACCAAAGCAGGTCCCAGAATCTTGACTGATATAATCTTCAAAGCCTTTGGTACTTCACATCCCATTACGCTTATGGCTAGATTTAAAAAAGGCCTGAATGAGCTTGACCTTTAATCTTTAGGCATTGCATGTAAATTACAAAAATATGCAGTGTTGCAATACCTACAGGTTGGGTCCAACATGTTAAAATTGGATGAAAATTGACAGAGTTATAGCTGGATGAAAATTTCAAATGTAAAAATGACATTGACCTTTAGAGGTCACATGTAAAGTACAAAAATTTGTGGTGTTACCAACATATTAATCGAAGTTGGATTAATTACCTGTACCTATAATATTTTTGGAGATATTCAAGATTTAAATTTTCAAACGGCCCTAATTTGCATAATTTTCAAAACCGTTGAACCTCTTTACAAAAAGTCCAGGCTTCATGTATGGAAGTATAATCATGCCAAGTTTAGAGTTTCTATGTCTAATACTTTTCAAATGAAATGTCAGACAAATTTGCCTGTAAAGAAAGAAAGAAGGGAGGAAAGAAAGAAAGAAAGAAAGAATTTCAGGAAAAAACAAAAAAGTGTGTGTTGACACACACACTTTAATAAATAATTCGAGGAAAAACAGAAAGTGTGTGTGGGGGGGGGGGTCCTCCCCAGGAGCCTTCTCAGTGGATGAGAGTAAAGTTCGCTGATCATCACTAACCACCCTTCATGATACTGTTTTGCATCCCTCACACACAGACCTGTTAGCAGGCAGTTACTTTTAACTAATGACCACAAAGCTTAAAGTGAGGAGTCATAAAATGTAACTGATGCTGTGCTTGGCCATTTGTACTAAAGGAATTAAGAAACCACTCAGTTTAATTATATCATGGAAATAGCAAGTCACACACATACCAAATATTCCCATATGACTTGAGAAATGAATATCTGAATGTGTGATAGTGGTATATCTGGTCATGGTACAAGTGATTAAGTTAGATAGCTGACTGATTGAATATTCCTAAATCAATTAAGAACCATGCATGGCTGTCATGTAATGGTTTTCATTTGGGAAATTAGTTTGTTTGAATTGAACCTTTAATTTGTTACTGATATTTTTGATCATTTTATATTATGATGTGGATTAGAATCTGACAGAAAAAGTCCAAACCCAGTCAAACATTGCCAGATGCATGTTTGTGCTAGAAAGCTTAATCAGAAAAAACATTAAATGTATTAATTTTGCTGAACCTGATATTAAAAAATCTACAAAGTGTTTATGAAGATTATTGCAACAAAGATACATTCCTCTGAATCCTCTTTTGGCTGCTTTATGAATGATAAACGAATTGATGTGAAAATTTGTAAGTTTGAATGAATATATATATATATATATAATCTGGTGGAAATTGGCAAAATAAAAAATGAATAACAGGATGCCTGTAGACACAAATTTTGTTGATTTTATTTTCTTGCAAATGTAATATTTCTGTTAAAGGCCTGGGTATTTCATGATTTTTTCAGTCTTATCTATGCTTTTTGTATGGCAACAATGCATGTGACCCCTTTGTCTGGGGCCAATAGCTCTTAAAATTCCACAATTGCAGTAGCTCTTAAAGTTTACAGATGGTATACATATTACATGTACTGGAATTTCTCTTTGTTAAAGATGAATATACAGTAATTCCCTGGGTCTTGAAAGACCCACTCCAATATTCTCTCTCTTCCATGTTATACCTCTAAAGAGAGACCACATGTTTTCAACAACCATTTTTGGGTCCACCCAGGGCGTGGTCTGTCAAGAAAGGGACCACTGTATATTTGATACAAAGAGAAACTTAACAAACCTAAATCTGTAACCCCATGTACTGCTTGAATATGAATTGTTTGCCATTTAAGCCTACTACCAAATACTTTTTTTAGGGAAGCTTCACCTTTTATTTTTAGTGCCTTTTGGACTGCATCTGTCAGTGAAAATTAACACCAGAAAAAGTGCCGATACAGTGTATTGTAGCAAAATTATTAGCTGTACTGATGCAGCAGGACCCCCCCCCCCCTTTGCAGTTTTCAAGTCACCAGGCATATTTCATTTGATATGTATGCAACTCAGTGGTACTTGATGTTCAGGGAATAATTATACTAAATTTTCACAATAATTTATGCAGCAAGTTTTACAATAAGGTGATATGGTCTACAGAGACGTCCGACATATCTAGTTGGGTGCTTGCATTACAGCTACAAACTAGCTGGCTATTGTGGGGGGAAAGGGACCAGCATAGCAAAGAAGAAAATATGGAAAACAGTAGCTACTGGAACATGCGGCTTATTTCATTTTGATTCTCTGGGACTGGGATATGATTATTACTTGTTTCCATGAAGTAGTACATGATAAAATATCTTTCTTCATGTAGATATCTATTAGTGATTTTTAAACGTACATATGATCAATAGTTTGTGCTCCTTTCTTGGTGGAGATCTGTTGCTGAGAAAGAATTTGATGTTTAGCTAAGTATGCATAGCTCAGTATCAACATAACAGTTTATCAGCAAGCTGGAGGGGGAGGCCCCTTAAGGAGGAACTTGAAATACCCAGCATTGGTACTGTTTACACATCAATAATGCCAATGGCCTATGAATGACCATAGGATCTCAGATTATGGCACCCATGTGTTAATAATGCCATGGAGCTACACAGCAGCAGGCCATGTTCTTGCCTGTTACCAATTAAGGGGGGCCAATCAGGTAATGACTTTTACTAATTTATCTGCAGCTTTTTACATGTTTCTTCAGGATTCAGGTCCTATTTGTTGCAACAAAGTACATCCATCGGCAAAGTACATCACTAATAGCTGGCAAATAAAGTTCATTCTGGCAAGAAACACAGTATCAGAGTAAATATTATTAGTAAAGTGAAGATTGGAAACATTTTGAATCTTCATGTACATAGACTGGCTGAATACATTAACCTTTTTTTTTTTTTTTTTACCCCGTATGAAGCCTATATGGGCTGTTGCAATTTAAATAGGCTTGATATGTTAGCTTTGGGATGAAAAAATTATGTCTCCCGGTGGAAGCCGGGGGACATATTGTTTTAGTGCCCGTTTCTTCCGCTTCTTGTTGTTGTTGTTGTTGTTGTTGTTGTTGTTGTTGTTGTTGTTCTTCAACACTTGGTTTCTGTGCGATAAGTCTTGAAGAACTTGATGGAATTTGATGAAACTTGGTAGGATTATGTATCTAGGCAAGACCTAGGTTAGGATTGTATTTGGGTGACCTTGACCTAGTTTTCAAGGTCACAGGGTCACTTTTGTGAAATTGGTTTCCGTTCGATAAGTCTTGAAGAACTTGATGGAATTTGATGAAACTTGGTATGATTATGTATCTTGGCAAGAACTAGGTTGGGATTGTATTTGGGTGACCTTGAGCGAATTCTCAAGGTCACAGGGTCACTTATGTGGAATTGGTTTCCGTTCGATAAGTCATACAGAACAGGATGGAATTTGATGAAACTTGCTAGGATTATGTATCTTGGCAACACCTAGGTTGGGATTGTATTTGGATGACCTTGAGTGAATTCTCACGGTCACAGGGTCACCTTTGTAAAATTGGTTTCCGTTCGATAAGTCTTGAAGAACTTGATGGAATTTGATGAAACTTGGTAGGATTATGTATCTAGGCAAGACCTAGGTTAGGATTGTATTTGGGTGACCTTGACCTAATTTTCAAGGTCACAGGGTCACTTATGTGAAGGAATTCTCAAGGTCACAGGGTCACTTATGTAAAATTGGTTTCCGTGCGATAAGTCTTGAAGAACTTGATGGAATTTGATGAAACTTATTAGGATTATGTATCTAGGCAAGACCTAGGTTAAAATTGTATTTGGGTGACTTTGACCTAATTTTCAAGGTCACAGGGTCACTTATGTGAAATTGGTTTCCGTTCAATAAGTCACGAAGAACAGGATGGAATTTGATGAAACTTGGTAGGATTATGTATCTTGGCAAGACCTAGGTTGCGATTGTATTTGGATGACCTTGAGCGAATTCTCAAGGTCACAGAGTCACTCATGTGACATTGGTTTCCGTTCGATAAGTCATGAAGAACTTGATGGAATTCGATGAAACTTGGTAGGATTATGTATCAAGGTAAGACCAAGGTTGGGATTGTATTTGGGTGACTTTGACCAAATTTTCAAGGTCACAGGGTCATTTATGTGAAATTGGTTTCTCTGCAATAAGTCTTGAAGAACTTAATGAAAATTTGTGGAGTAATGTATCTAGGTGAGAGCTAAAATAGGATTGTAATTTTCAAGCAAACTTGGTCATTTGTAATTTGTTATCACCTGTAGCTCATTCAGAGGCGTAAGTGTTCCACCGGGAGACATTTGATTTTCTGTTGGAAAATCAGTCTGTTCTAGTTAAATGTTGTTATTTTCTTGACTGTTCTATCTCATTGAAGCACTAAGAGGTTGCAAGTTCTGAATATCATACTGTGGGGATCTTTTGGGAAGCATATTTTACCTGATGCTGGCTGTCATAGAATGTTCACTATAGTGCTGGACATTACCACATTTTTGGTATCAGTGAAGCTATGTAAAAAATATGGGTTCAATGTAAGTTTATTATTTCCATGTTAATTCTATCATAAGTCTTCGATAAAATAACAAAAAGTAGTAGTCATACAATTTTACAATGCATTTCAGACAAAATGTGATAAAAAGCGTCTTTCTATTTTAGTGCACTTCATGTCATTCTCAATAGGTCATTCAAAGCATAAGGTAACTTAAAAATCTTTCAAAAAGTTAGTCTAAATAATATTTCACTAAAAGAAACTTAACTGGGTGTGATCTATACACAAGTATTATACTTGTCTCTTGTCTACTGTGATCTGGCAAATAGTGCTGGTCATTACATTTATGGTGCTGGACATTACAATAAAACAATTACACTTACTGTTCAACTAAACTCCTCAAAATTGTTCAGAAAGAGTTCCTTTTTACTCCTGATCTAGAAAAGAGTCCTGCAAAGTGTCACTTATATTGGTCTTAATAATAAATTATCTTCAAATATATCTACATGATGCTGAACGTCACAAATTAAGAATTTAGAAACATTTCAGACTGTCCTGATCCTGACTTGAGATGTCCAGTTAAATAAGTTGGAGAAATCTACAGTTATGCAGGAATACCTGCATACATAGTGAATGATGTTAAATGATAGCTTCAACTTTTATAATCCTGTCATATCCTGAGTATCTCATTTAGTTTTTTTACTGCAAGAAATAGTCTTGAAGTCTGGGATCTGAAGGGTTAGCATCTTCAAACTTGTATGAAGTAATGCGACTACCTTTCAATATGCAGTTTGGTTGTTCAACTTTGAACAAGATATCTGCTCTGTCTGCATGGTCAATATCCTTGAAACTGTGGTCTGATCTTAGGGAAATAGCTCTCTGTTGTATATACACAAGTACGAAGATGATGTTGAAGCTTCAGTCATTTTATTCCAGCCTTGTGACGAGTTACAGTAGATACATGAATATGTGTACTTCTCATGGGGTTCCACGGGCAAAAAGCCCAGAGCTCACAGCTCTTCATCAGTACCAAAATATGACCAAAATCTACCTCCAAATTATAAACCAATGGAATGCCAGATACATCAATTACAACTCATTACATCTGATGAGGAGGAGGGGTTTTATACCATATAAGTGTACAATAATTATGAGTGACATAGGATTGAGTAATTTTTTGAAGGAAAAAGTTCTCACGCTAGCCCTTAAACATAGAAATTCCTGTGGTGTACCGGACAATCCTAGCAGTATCAAAAATCAACATCCAGCATCCTGTAAGCTGGTCACTTGGGTGCTTCATGGGGAGAGTCAAGTGCACGTGAAGTGAAAAGACCATCAGTAGAACAGCGAGTCAAGCGGAATGAAATTATAATGTAATAAACAGAAACAGTATGGGCGTGCACAGAAAGAAATCTGATCAGATACTCGCACATAAGACTTGCACTGAGAAACTTCAATGATTCACTTTGCTGCATAGAAAAATGAAACGCAAATCCTAAACATTATTTATCCGTATCACCCCCCCTCAAAATAAAATTGCATACAATTTTACATAGATTATCAAAGATTATTACTTGTTTCAGACATAAAATTGTTATATACATCTATACAAAACATCATGTATCATACATATCATGTAATAAGTCAACCAGACTTGATTACGTGCCAGAAGATATGCACTTTCACTTCAATTTATGCATGTAATCAGCTATGATCCAAATGACAAGTTAAACAAATTAGAACCTTTGTGATATAACTTCAGCAAATTTGCGACATAGCAACACTGGTACCTTCATGATGCTGAAAGTCTGTATTTGCTTTGCGAAGATAGTGTATCAATATCTGATGGACAATTTAAGACATAATCACAAAGTCAATTCACCAATTTAACTCAGTCACACGTTTCACATTTGTCAGAATTTAAGTAATTCACCAGTCATTTATCATATTCAATACATCAAAGTGTCCTGGCAGAGTAAATGACTGTTTGTCAGTTACGGCAAATTATATACAATATAATTTTTGTGCCTTACTTTACTCATAGACGGTCAATGATTATAAAGAACATATTAACAACTCAATGATGGATCACACTTGCGTCCAAGATGACCATTACACATGACCTTGGTCTATGCATCCCACAGCTCTTGCATTTCAATAATTATCCATGAATAATCAAATACATGGAAGACAGTGGGACTACTCTTCCCAGCATAAATAGACGGATTCCCATGTCTTGCACTGTACCACACAGATTTGTACATGTTCCAAAATCAGGTTTTCAAATGTAAACTTGCAACTGGTCATTCAGCTCATAATAACACATCAATAGAAAAAATTGAACCAAGTCTTACGAATTTGCGCCAAACGATAACCGTAAAAATTAAATCAAACAGGTCCATCGCGTAGTCCTGCTGTGATATATGTATCTTGGTGATCATGACATGAGCATAACAAATGAGAGAGGTCCCAGGACATCATCATTCACAGTTTATACCCTCAGCGTTAACTGTCCTTATATATAAGGTTTATGCAGATGTCAAAATCACAATACACTACATAAATCTTCCCTGTTGATCATTCATACATTAAAATCATCACAGCCATATGCAAACTAAGTTATACACAATTTAGATCACATAATGAATTATTTAGCATGTCTAGAGAAACAAACTTTATGCATGATACATAGAAAACTTCAACTATCAAGGTAAAAACTGTCAAAGTAGACTGGCAGTCCGTCGCTGTTCCAGCCAATATATAGTACACAACATATATCAATTGACTGACCCATTGCAGTTAACTTTGTATTCAACTGACACACGAAAAAAAAGTATTGAAATAAAAAAAACAATCAATCAATAATACACATTTTCGTAGCCTAATTATCAATGATGTGGGCAGACCTTGTCTGACCAACCATTGAAAAATGAACTTGTCATGCCAGGTAGATGCTTGATGCCATACCTCACAATCAGGTTTATTTTTAGAGCATATGACCTATGGGAAACCCCCCCAAAGGCGCATGCGCTTGCCAAGCCTTTCCACCTTGGCCAGAACAAACAAACATTAGAATGCACGTGTTACCAGAGAGCTGCGACAGACGCTCTCTCGACTCTAGTTAAACTTGAAGCTTCGCTGTCATCTGTTGTGACAATTTTTCATAGTATTCTCTTAAATTTACAATAATCTCAGCTCTTGGTCGGTATTATGACCCCAGTTGCATTCGTGTGGTCTGTATACTAGAGTGGTGTGGCGTGGAACTAAGGTGGGCGGGGCGGGTGACTGATGACCGTAAGTTCGTGACCACCACCTGCTGGCTTGGGGGTTCCTTGTGCGATACTGTCGCCCTTCCTCCTGCCCTCGGCCCTGGGCCTCGCGGCCAACCGTGGCCAACTAATGTGCAGAGCGTGTTGTGTACAGTTTGGGCCCAGCCTCGCCGTTGGCCAATGTACATCAAATTTCCTCCGCAGGGCAGTTTAATATGTCATACATTATTCATACAGTATGAGCAGCACAGTCATGCCATATCCTGACTTGCTTATAATTCTGGGGATTTAATTAGCAAATTAAAAATATAAATATATATTAGTTAAGCTACAAATGCCATTTGCCTAGAAAAAAAGGCCCGACAGTGTCGTTTGTTGGCAGATTCTTTCTCAACAAATTAATAGTTACACTCCTTAGACTGTGAACACTTATGTTTCTCAGCATTTGCTTCATAAAATTCTGCCATGAGCAGAAAGTAAGGGATGCCCAACTGGCGGAAATGGAAAAGTATTTGGTTTCAACTTATTTTATTTAATCCGCAAGGTGCAAACGCCAGTTAAGCCTTTTAGGATATAGGCCTAACTTCATTAATTTAAACTTTAGGCCTGATTTTTCTAGATCTCTTCCCACGAGTGTTAAATGACACCTGTTCACAAAAATGTACGTTTTTGTCGAAAAGCAGACTTTTAATTGAGCGCAAAATTATAAATTTGCCTGAAGCGTCGCATCAATCGTGCTGTTCTTAGCCTATCTGATTCATGATTTTTTTTTAAAGAGAAAAGGTGGCAGTTAATAACTAAATTATGCATTGGTCTAATTTTCGACAATTACAAGGGCACCCGACTAAACTTTCTGATGTTTTCAATTTGGCGATTTGCTTCATTTCATTCTGATTGTGATAATTAATTTGCCAAACTACCAATGGTGAAAATACAACAGACTGTTGTATACTTAGTGAACCAAGTAAGCAACGTTTCTGGTCGGAGTGAAAAAATTCTTGTGCGAAAGAGAAAACGGCGAGTGGTTTCCGCGATCAGAATCGTGGAGCTCCAACCAGAAACACATGCGAATGGTGGTATTTAGTTGGTTTCAGTCTTCAAAGTTTGTTAAAATTGAAACATAACATTGTGGCTATTAGATCTTGCGGTGATGCAAAACCGCGGAAGGGTGACGAAATTAATTCAGGGCATTGTGTTCTGTTACAGGGTCAAAGTCTCAAAATGTATTATGTCACCTAAAAGGCAAACTGTTAGTTGTACGATGGATCAGTCGTCAGATTGGCAGTTATGTATGTATGTATGTATATGTATATATATATATATATATATATATATATATATCCCATACCCTATTCAATACTACCTCCAAGGAACCCAACTCCTTTGGATTTTTAGGGGTTTAATATTATGAAATAAACACAATGGGTTTCGTTCCTTGCAGTCATATTGGATTGGATTGAATCTAATCGAATCAAATCACATGGAATTGAATTGGAATTTATTTTCAATAATAGGTACATTTATGTGATGATATGATTGCTGATGGCTCCCAGAGGTGTGAACGCCATTAAGCTCAGTCAAGCACCCGCAATGTGTCTTAGACAATAATGCATTATAGAATTTCTGTCTCAGAGCTACATAACTAAAGCAGAAAGAATACAATAAAGGGTATAGTGAAGTAAAACTGGATAAAATGAAGCTTCAACATGACGATAATACAAGGGTATTCTCTCCCACAGAGACAAAAAAAACTGTTTTAATATAGCTAAGTGTGAGAACAATCTTAATCGTAATTCATAATCTACAGATACAGATACTAAGTGTATGCCTACTTTTGAGTTATGGCTGGCCAACAAGAGGCCAAACTTCTTTATCACTTTTTGCAAGACCACAATCATTTTTCAGATCCTTCTATAGTACTTTTCATACACTTTTATACCTCCCTTCAGGCCAGCTGGTTCAACTCGACATTGTTTTCGAGCATGAATGGTGAAGAGGACTTCCCTATGATCAGTCTTATATGAGGTGCATATTAACAGACTCTATAGACCTTCATGCTGTATACGCCTTATGTCTTCCACATCACTTTTTGAAATACCTGCTTTGAAGTATGGTTGGCCAAGGAGCCATACCTGAGAATCAGTTGCCATATATACAAAGCCTGTTTAACACACAGCACAGACGAACACAATCAGTTTAGTCCTTATGTCATGAAATCGATGCATGCAAGGTATGGCTCACCTAAACGCCAAGTACAAGGATCAATTCCCTTAAGTGAAGCCTATTTTAATAAATTGAAGAGAAATATACACTCAGTGTAGATCTAATGAAACCTGTTATCTGAAAGACCTGTTTTTGAGGTAAGATTGGCCAAGAGTCATAAACCCCATGATCATTTCCCATATATGAAGCCTATTTTAAGACACACCTTGAACATATACACTCTCTGAAGGCTTCATATCTTTCACTATTTGAAAAACCTACTTTTGAGGTATGGTTAGCCAAAAGGCCATACCCCAGGATAAGCTGCCATATAAAAGCCTGTTTGAACAGACTGTATAGATACACACACTTAGTGGAGTCCTAATGTCATTTGCGATTTGAAATACATGACCAGATCCCATATATGAAGCATATTTTAAAACACACCTTTGACATATGTACTCACTGTAGGCTTCATATCTGTCACTATTTGAAACACTTGCTTTTCAGATACGGTTTGTCAAAAGGCCAGGTTGCCCTATGTAAAGCCTGTTAAAACAAACTGTACAGAAATACATACTCAGGGTAGTTGTAATGCCATATGCAACTTAATATAATATTTGCAGTAAAAGTTACGGCTAGCCTGAAAGCCATATTCCAGACTCAGTTGCCTTAAGTGGAGCAAATTTAATAAATGTACTATATAGAAATATATACTCAGCGTAGGCCTAATTTAATTCCTTTTTTAAAAGACCAGTTTGTTAGGTATGGCTGGCCAAGAGACTATACCAAATGATCAGTAAAAATAGATGAGGCCCATTTTAAAACACATCTTAGACATATATACTAAATGAAAGCTTCATATCTTTCACTATTTGAAACACCTGCTTCTGAGATATGGTTGACCAAAAGGCCATACCCCAGGATGGGTTGCCAAATGCAAAGCCTGTTTCAACAGACTGTATAAACACACATACCCATTGCAGTCTTAATGTCATTTACGATATGCTTGCAAGGAATATGCTAACCGTAAAAGCCACTAAGCCTCATATATTTTAGCATATAAAACACCTGCTTTTGAGGTATGGTCGGCAAATTGGCCATACCCCTTGATAAGTTGCCACATGGAAAGTTTGTTTGAACAGACTGTATAGATATTCATACTTATTGTAGTGCTAATGTCATTTGCGATTTGAAACACATGCTTGCAAGTATAGCAAGAATTAAAGCCATATCCCAGGAGCAGTTTCCTCGAGTGAGGCCAGTTTGAACTGGCTAAACAGACACGAATAGACTTAGTGCACCCCTTCATTCATTCTTCATTTAAAAAAAAAAACCAAAAAAACCCCCAGTTTTTAAAGTATCACTGGCCCAGAGGACATAATTGATGATCAGTTACAATAAACCAGTCCAATTTTTATACACACCTTGGCCATATTTACTAATTGAATGTTTCAAATCTTCCACTGTTTGTAACACCTGCTTTCCAGGTATGGTTGGCAAAAAGGCCATACCCCAGGATAACTTCCAATATATGCAAACCCTGTTTGAAAAGCCAGTTTAGACAAAAATTCTTTGTGACGGCCTGATAAGATTTGCAGTTTGAAAAACATGCTTCCTAGGTATGGCTAGAATAAATGGCATATCCCAGGATCAGTTGCCTTGAGTGAGGCCCATTTAAATAGACTGAAAAGACATACATAGAGTTAATGAAGGCCTTCATTCATTTTTCATTTGAAAAACCCTGTTTCTAAAGTATCACTGGCCCAGAGGACATGATTAATGATCAGTTACTATAAACCAGTCAAATGTTTATACACATCGTAGACATATTTACTCATTGAATGCTTCATATCTTCCACTGTTTTGAAACACCTGCCTTCCAGGTATGGTTGGCCAAAAGGCCATACCCTAGGATAACTTGAAAAATATTCAAACCCTGTTTGAAAACATATAAAAGACAAAAATACTTAGTGAAAGCCTTATAACATTTGCAGGTTGAAAAACATGTTTGCCAGCTATAGCTAGCATAGAGGCCATGTCTTGGGATCAGTGCCTTGAGTGAGGCCAATTTGAATAGACTGTACAGACATGTATAGACTAATTGTAGGTTTTATTTCATTCATCATTTGAAATCCCTGTATTTATGGTATGAATGGCCAAGAGCCATTTTACCCATGCTCAGTTATCATATATGAGTCCCATTTAAAAAAAGACATTTATATTCATTGTAGGCTTCACATCTTTCACTGTTTTGAAAGACAGAAAAGACAAAAATACTTAGTGAAGGCCTTATAACATTTGCAGTTTGAAAAACATGTTTGCCAGGTTTGGCTAGCATAAAAGCATATATGTTGGGATCAGTTGCCTTGAGTGACGCCAATTTGAATAGACTGTATAGACATATATAGACTAAGTGTAGGTTTTATTTCTAATGTCATTTGCAATTTGAAATACATTCTTGCAAGATATGGCGAGAATAAAAGCCAGATCCCAGGACCAGTGGCCTTGAGACAGGGCTATGTTAATGGACTGTACAGATATATATATATATATATATATATATATATATATATATATTTCATTATTCAAGTGAAGTATTTATATATCCTGGATCAGAGTTGCATATGTACATGTATCCCAACATGTTGGTAGCTGTTTATGTGTGTGCACCACAACCAGCCTGTGCTCTCTTCACCTTGCACCGGTGGCATACAAAGCGGCTTATACCTTTGCAGAGAGATTCACACAGAAAGTGCATCCACATGTTGCAGCCATCACACCAAGCCCAGTCAACCTTAGGTTTGTTGACACCTGGGCATTCTGCACTGCTGCAGGTGATTGAATCATCAACAACTTTGAGTTTCTTGTACACATGCTGCCGGAATAATTTGCAGTGTGTTTGGCTAACATTTTTTGGGTCACATCCTCTCACCACTGCTTCAGCATGCTGTAACAAGAATCCAAGTTAACTGAATAACACAATCATCATTCATACAAAAATTATTCAGTGACACAATTCCCACTGTGAAATACTCACAATTAATGTTTGTAAAAATTGATTGTAAAAATAACAATATTACTATACAGCTCAGTAATGGATGAAAACTTGTTAATACTCTGTAAAGAAACACTAAATGGAATGGTTGCGATCGCTAGCTTTGAAGGCACGCTCGGGACAGTTGTCTGTGTGTAATGCTGTCTATTGATACACATGCTCTCAAATTTGATTAGTTTGCACAAATAAAGTCTTTAAAATCTTATTGCCACTCTAATGCCACTTCTAAAGCAATTTGATTTAATTATATCAGGCGACTTTTTGACCTATCCATTATTTTCAAATGCAATTTGGAGCAAAGTCATCAGCACAAACCATGCATTATTTGCATGTTATCAGCAGTATTTTTGGTAAAAAAGATGTATGTCCATATAAAACATATACCACTGATATTAATATGTAATTTATTATTTCCATATTTTATTTTTTAAGCTAATTGTACAAGTCTTCTCACATTAAAGCCTGTGCATGAAAATGATCAAATAGGTTCTTGCATTACATGCATACTACTTGTGAGCCTACTAAGAGCATTGTACATAATGAAGCAAGCTTACCACGAGTACAAAGACGCCACAACTGCTGTAATCAGTCTGTTTCTCACATACTTGCCTCTTGTATGACCACACAGCCAAATCTGGACAAGAAGTTTTGGCATGGGCTTCCATGTAATGCCTACAAATTTGTTTCAAAGATTATTTTTTCATTTCATTTTTATCATTTTACTTAAAAATATACAAAAATTGCATTCTGCACTTTAGATAATTCATCAGAGTATATGGGTATGAGTAGGACCTTTGTAAAAGATCCATCCTTCTTTTCAATCTAAGTTATTTGGAAAAAAATCCATAAGCATGCACTTCTCTGTATTTTTCACAAAAACACCTTATGGAATGATGGAGTTTGATTCATTATTGAATGTTTTAGTACTTATCACTGTGTAAGTGTGCCTAAATGCCATGAAAGTGGATAAAATTTTCATTACATGGGGCTTATATTTTCTACATTTACAGACCTTGTCACACATACCTGGTGCATTTCTTGAAATTACCTCAACAAGCCCAGCAAAAAACTATGCATTTTAGTTTGCAACATTTTTGCAATACTGCTTTCCGAATACAAAATCATCCAATTGCACCCTATTATAAATTGTTCTATTCGTAGACTATTGTAGGAGCTCATTGTAATTGCCTAGATATTATTTTATACCTCTGCATTTTCAAAAACGCAGCATGTGGTATGTTTTGTCTCTTTTTGTCTTTTGAAAAAAGAAGTCTAATTTATACAATTAACAGATATACAGTAATTTGGTTGTAAAATGTGTGCATTACAGGCCTGGGTTAACTTACTTAAATGCCTTAATATATGGCTCATTATCATATCCCGGTAGAGAATTTAAAATGGTGAAGCTCTTGTCTTTCACATAAGTAGTACCCAATGTTCCCCTGTTGATTTTCGACCGTACTCTACTTTTTTTGCACCAATGCAAATTGGTAGGAGAATCTTGAATGTGGCAAAGCAAACCTAGAATAAAAGATAACATACATACATACATACATACATACATACATACATACATACATACATACATACATACATATACTGGACAGTAAATAGATCAAATGCATTACAGATATCAACATGTACAAACTAGTGTGATCATTCATCACTTTGTATTAACTTAAATGCCAGTCCTAATTCCTGAAAGGGCTGTTAAAATGAACATTTCATTTCATTCAATTACTGATCCAAACTGTGTTCTAAATTTCAAAGTAACTAGACTAAATACTTCTTAATTAAATTATAAAAATAAGACTTGTCATCATTAGCTGTATGTTTCATGCATATTGATATGACAAAATAGAATTGTTGCAAATGAACGTGTGGAACTGAAAGTAGATAAAATACATATCTAGGCTACCTTTTTGTACACGATTGGCATAAAGGATCTCAACTAATACCTGATTGAATAGTACAAGTATGTTACAGTAACAAATTATGACACTAATATGTTGTCTGTCTGAGGAATTTAATATATATACTTCGAGAAAGAGGACTATCATACCTTCTTGTAAATATAGTTTGGGGAAAAGTGTTTCCCTCTTTGTTAAGAATTGCAAGTCCTGGTGATAGGGCAAAAACTTCTCCTGGTCTTGCCATTTTTAAAACCTCCAGGGATGATGAAATGACCTGCAATGTGTAGATGATAAACTTTTCATTATGCATGAAGATGTCCTAGTACAAGTCAAATTTGAATAACCCACATACCTAGTTCAACCACAGTGTAAAAAATGTTTTGAACACAATAATTTCACTCTGAACATATAGTTGCATACAATATATTTACCCAAATAAGCTACTTCTTAATATACATGATTATAAAATATCTCATTACACATAGAAAAAACTTTCCAACTCAGTGTTATGAGTGTGTAAATGTGTCTTGGAATGACTGCCATTTATTTTATGCCTCTGGTATGAAGAACTTACACTTCTCATGAACATTGTTCATGATGATGCTCAAGAAATGAGAACAATCTATATCTACTGTGATACAATCATGCAGCACTAAAATTCTGAACGCTCTAAGAAGTAACAAATTTCACTCCAGGCTGAAAATATACATTATAAAATAATATGCAGAGTTGTATGATAAATTGATGTAAACAATAATACCTTATCATTTAGCCAACAGGAAGGCAGCAAAGTTTCCATATCACCTTTTTCCAAGGTTATATTGTCAACCTTCCTGCCTTTGACAAAATCCTTCTGTATGGACTTACGGTTGAAGAATTGGCCCTCATATTGAAGATACTGGGGCCATTCTGCATGGGAGGCTATTGGAATAATATAAATACACACATACACACACACACACACACACACACACACACACACATATATATATATATATGCATATATATATATATAGTGACTGCTGTTTGAAAAACTCATAATTGTTACATGTAAATTTCCTTGCAAGATTGAAGATTGGCACCTGAATATTTATGATCTGGATAATTGATAATATATACTGTGTATTTCACAATTTTGTCAATATGATGGTAAACTGGCGCACAATAGCTGATATATCCAAATAATGTTTTGAATGCCTGGATTAGAAAAAGATTTTTGCTTTTGTTTTTTTGAATTCAACCTATAATAATACATTCCATCCAATAGTAATGTATTTAATGTATTTACTTCACGCTAATATCAATGCTATATATTGTATACCTATTTGCACTGTACTGTGGCACGGTTACATCTTCATTATGATCAGTGATTATCTATTTGTACTATAGTGATTAGTTATTAGTTATTCTTGCGAGCACCAGATGGCAACAAACTTGATATTGCCGGCGGGCAGCTAAAACTGTACGTGTAATGGCCCCAAGAGGGTGATGTGTGCAATACAGTATTATACATATACAATTAACTAAAAAAGCTTGCAGCACTCTTATCTGATTGTCTTCTTTTTCAAATTGTGCAATTAAATAATATCTTAAAATCTGTCCAATAGTTACCAGTGGAGTCACATCTGTCAGTTGTACTTTTTGCTACTTTGGAAAACCTCACTTTTTTCGACTTCAGTGGACCATCATCACTAGCTGCCCTTTTAGTGGAACTCACGTTGGTAGCTATATAAAAAGAAATATACAAATATATACGAATATATATATATATATATATATATATATACATACATGATGGGTTGTCCTATATTACACGTTTCCCTCAGTATTTTGAAGTGGCTTTCTGTGGAACCTACCTTTCCCCTTCGTGGAGTCACGGACTCTTGCAAGTTTGTTTCGAATAACGGCCCTGATTACAACAAGCCCTACAGTGACAATCATCAATTGGCCATTCTTTCAACCAAAACATTTGATGTGTTCTCTTTGCCATTAAGATGTATTTTTTGGCTTTATATTGTGCCTAAAATTGTATTTATACCTCCTTTGAGGGACCACCTGCTTTATGTGACCACGTTTTGGGTGGCACTAGGGGCAGTCTCTCAAAGGAAGGACTACTATAATTCATTTATGTGATACTTTATCCACATTCAATATTTATTCATTGTTATTAATGAAATAATACACATTATGAATCTAATAGTTACCAGTGGACTCATAACTGTCAGTTGCACTCCTTTCCATGGTGGAAAACATAACTTTTTTCGTGTTAAGATGACCAGCATCACAAGCGGTCCTTTTACTGGCACTCCGGTTGGCAGCTGGAAAAAAGGGAAATTTTGTAATAGATCTCTTGAATTTTTATTCTAGATTTAACAGGTTGCCCCTGCATTTTACTGTGTATTTTGTTTTTCAGTTGCTCCCCTCCCCCCCCACACACATTATGCTTTTTCAACATTTTCCACAACGAAAGGTTTGCCCCTGAAGAGATGTTACATTATATGATACCAGCCCCTGAGTGTTTATACTCAGAACTGAAAAAAGGCTTCTGTCTGAATAATACATTTCAGTGATAATTTCTTACTATTCAACATCTCTTCGTTGCGATAAATCAAATAGTAGATCCTTAACCTGGTATTAGGTGTGTGACCAGATTAACTGTTCTTCATAATACTGAGAGAGAGAGAGAGAGAGAGAGAGAGAGAGAGAGAGAGAGAGAGAGGAGAGAGAGAGAGAGAGAGAGAGAGAGAGAGAGAGAGAGAGAGAGAGAGAGAGAGAGAGGAGAGAGAGAGAGAGAGGGAGAGAGAGAGAGAGAGAGAGAGAGAGAGAGAGGAGAGAGAGAGAGAGATGGTTCCACTCTCAATCTTGGTGATGATGTTTTTCAAGTTTACAGATGTCTCCACTTCTGTTTTTTTTCTCCCACACCCACATTCATGTTGTCAGACCATCTGGCTTCTAACAAAATGCACACGCACAGGAAAAAAAATCATTATTTTAAAATGGTTGTAATCACATGCTGTGATTTTAAGAATCTTGTTTATCAGTCAGAATGATCTCAAAACATTTTTTCAGTATGGGAGTTGAATGTTAGTGATCATATGAAAAATTGCTGTTTTAATATGAAAGAAATCCATAACTAAGGTCCAGATAACCTCCTTTGAATTATTTTTTTAAATTTTTAATTCACAGAAATATATGGCTCAGTTCAACAGAGTTCTGTATAAACAATGTGTTATGTATGTGACTTTTTTTTTAAATAACAACAAAGTTTGCAATATTTTGTCATGTAAAGGATCTCTCGTACATGTAACTTATACAGATAAGGTATGATAAAATCAATCAAAACAAGTAAGAAAAATTAAATTTAAAAAAAAAAAAAGGAAAATTTATAAA
Source organism: Hermodice carunculata (assembly GCA_964020975.1). NCBI lineage: Eukaryota > Metazoa > Annelida > Polychaeta > Eunicida > Amphinomidae > Hermodice > Hermodice carunculata. The sequence goes on from OZ026623.1 coordinate 71,044,750, forward strand.
CTTGCCCTGTTCTTTTTCAGTATTCAACTTTAACCAGGCTTCTGTAGTCATAAACTGCATTAAGACACTAAGGTCATGCCCCAATATTTGCTCTCTGTAATTGTCTTGAAATTGGATATCTTTAGGCTTAAGCAGATAGCCTCCATGCACAACTGCTTTCACTGGTATGTGCAGTGGCAGTATCCACTTCAGTGCCTCCTCAATATTTAGTTCATGCATCTCTGGCAATGCTGCAAGTACCAGGTATAAAATGTATACACTATTGGACACATTTTAAGCATTACGTGTAATTACATATGCCTAAAATTGTTCAGTATTTGAACAGCAACTGCTTGAATCTAATAAAAAAACATGTAAAATAAGCTTGTAGCCTTTACGTAAATTGTAAATAATTGTGTAACAGCAATATAAAGATTCTGCACAGTATTCTTAGAATTGGTATTATATGGATATTGTCGTATAACAATTATTGCATCATTCAAATTACAATGTACATATGTACTGATGACAATGACTTAAAGAGAATTGATCTGTTAACCATATAAATCCCTTCTTCTTGGTGCAAATCACATGCTATCTCATATGCTGTATGTATTTTCTATTCATTCTAGCAGTTTATCAGCAATAAAGATTTGCATTGCAAGCAAAAATTTTACCAAATCATGCTACTCTGTTAATGTGCATAATAATCATTATGTAAAAGTACTTCAGCAGATTACCTTCATGTTCCAAACTGGCAGTTGTCTCTTCCACAGTCTTGTGTTCCATGCTTGTACTGGCAACGGGTCCTAAAATAGACAATTTAGTTTTAAGGAGAAAGCTTACAAGATTCATTGGTATACATCATTATATATATATATATATATATATATATATATATATATATATATATATATATATATATATTACACATATATATATATATATATACATATATATATATATATATATACATACATACATACATATATAATATATATATATTATATACATACATACATACATATATATATATATATATACATATTATATAACATATACATATATATATGCAACTCTGTTAATTTGTAAGACAATCATTATATAAAAACACTTCAGAAAATTA
>OZ026623.1:71046054-71083054 GCA_964020975.1 Hermodice carunculata
AAAAGGACAAGTTAAGCACAAACGTAAGAGGGCTAGCAATATCTCATGCCACCCTTATAACAACCTTAGAACTTATTTCATCCCACCCTGGACTTGAGTTTTTTAGATTCTCCATAATCTTTACTATTTCCTCAGTTGAGACTGGAGTTAAGTAAATGGAGCTATCATAATTGACAATACATCTGTATTGTTATATGAAGACTCGATATTTCTAAACAGAGATGGACCAACATTCACAAAGTAATCATTGAATTAATCATCAATAAGCTGATGATCAATCAGTTATGATCAAAACATTTTTTAATCTTAAAATTTTTTGATGTAGCACATGTTATCTTGTCTATAATCATGTTAAGTACTCTCCAAGTACTTTTCAAATCATTTCTAGAAGCATCAAGTAACTCACTATAATATCTTTTTTTCTGCAGTTCTTATCAGATCTATAAGTTTAATTTTATACGTCACATACTGCCACTCATGCAGAGGTGTTGGACTGCTTAGAGATTTTTCATATTATTTATGTTTTGTTCTTATGGAATTCATCAGGCCCTCAGTTATCCAAGGTTTATGTCTGTAATTTCTTTCGTATATTAACAATAGGAAAACAGTTATCATAGACCTGTTTAAAGTCTTTGTAACATTGTGTATACGATTTTTTTAGGATTGGATAGATTATAAAAAGTATCCCAAGCAAGAGTGGCAAATATTTCAGTAAATCCATTAATAGCGGAATCTTTTATTATACGTTTCTGTAATATCTGGATTTCATTCCGAAAATTTACCTGAACCAGGTAAAGTACAATTAAGCAAAATTGTAGCTGTCGTTATCCAGCTCTTTGCAACCGATAGCCCCAGGGGCTTTAACCTGACAGAAAACAAGTTAGCCTGAAATGTCCGAAATGAGAATATTAAAATAGAATGATGCCAAAATATTTAATATATTAGCAAAACTGTCAAGTCTAAAATCTCTAAAATTATCAAATTCAGACTTTCCAACAATATCTGGATATTTACAGCAAAATTTGTATAAATGTTTGATCAAACTACCTCTTTGAATCCCCTTGTAAACAATTTTTTTTCTAGTTGCAAATTCCCGAAATTTAGAACAAATACAACCAAATTGCCAAAAAATGTGACAAAAATGTAATATATATCGAACAGCTTCCGAAAAATTACTGTCAGGGAAAGGATACTGAACTCCTTCAAAGTTAAACTCATCAATTTTGTGATAGACATTAATTAAGAACCTGTCATTAGTGACCCGAATATCCAAGTCCAGAAACACGTGTCTGAGACAATCTGCATTGTTACCTTCTTAAGGGATATCTTTTGGGTAAATTTCTTCATAAATGTCAATGAAATTTCGTACATTTACACAAACAATGTCATCAATATACCTCGCGTTGTTTGATAATTTTGAAGCCATCCGAGAGTCCTTTCTCATCAATTTATTCATATACTGAAATTCAAGCCAGGTCAAATATAAATTAGCAGGTATAACGGGGAGCAGTTGCTACCCATTGAAATGTAATTTATTTGTTGAAGAAGCAATGGTCCAAATTGAATAAAAGTATTATACAATAGAAATTTTATCGCAAGAATTAAAGATTCAACAGTATAATATTTAACGTTACGTTTTGAATATTTATTATGTGACCAATATGTTCTCCATGAATAATATTTATGTATGGTTTATCATTATGTTTAAACAGTTTGGTGATTTATGCTGAAATTGAGCGTTTGATTTTTTTGCTATTAAATCTTTGATTTTAGAAACAAACTCGGGAGAATTGTTAATACTTCAAAAGCAATTTATTTCACAGTTTCTGGAAACTGCATCACAGTATTTAGGGAAAGATTCCTAATTGCAGTCAAACACAGTGTTACTTCCTTCGACAGATGTTTTGTTGTTCATTTTGAAGCACCAGCTATGAATCTTGATTTAAAAGGGTTTTATGTAATCTGGGTATCCAGAAGAAGAGTGGAACAGTCCTCTTCAGAAATTTTGATATTGTATCTATCAAATTATCAATGGATTGTTTGTGTAATTTGTATACATCATTTCATCATATGTCTGAAATATTGTTTATGCCAAGTTCATTTTTCTAAACATCCAGATAATATTTTTTGCAGATGATCCCAAAATTTGTTACCTGCCTTATCAATGGTAGTGGTTATAAATTTTTCTTGTAGTTCTTCGACTGCTTTTGAAACATTAACCTGCTACGAATTTACTGTACTGAAATCCTTAATGTGGGATTTGTAAAAATAAATTCTATTTGTAAAGACTCTTTTCAAGTTTGATAACCATCCCTCAAATTTCCTGTATTCATATTTTCTTTCCGTTGCCCATTTCATACAGTAGGAATCAAAAGCAATACTTGTATCCTGAAAAATACTGTCAATATTCAACTTAAGATATATCCGAAACTTTGTACCTTTTTTCATCGTATCTTTTAATACTGAATTTTGTATTGTATCCAAATTACCTGTAAATACCTGTCATTTATCTGGCAGACATTATGATAGTTTATTATTAACATTATGTTAATATATTCACGGTGATATAATTCCGCTGCCTATATTATATAAAGCAATTGCCCACGTCAGGTGAAGCATCTCCTCCGTTCATTGTTGTTGTGGCGTGCCTCACACACGTGGCTCTGTTGATCTTGGCATTTTTTCCGGTCACACATGCGCAGATGCATAACTAGTCAACCGTCATGGCCGGCATAACAGACGAATTCTGAAGTTAGCGTGTAAAGGGGAGGAATATCGCATATCAAATTGCTGTAGCATATCCGATTATATAGCGCTCGGCGCGCCACGACCCTAAGGAATAAAACGATGGGTGGATTTCGTTGGGGTATGCCGTATTACGGGAGATATCTCGGTTAGAAGGGTCAACTACCTGGCTGAAGCGGAGTCGAGTTGGGACCCACCCGCAAGCTTAACAGAGCGTGGGGAGGTCCCTTGGGGCTACCGTCATGGCCGGCATAAAAGACCAATTCTGAAGCTAGCATGTAAACGGATGGAATATCGCATATTAAATTGCTGTGGCATATCCGATTATATAGCGCCAGGCGCGCTACGACCCTAAGGAATAAAACGGTGGGTGGATTTCATTGGGGTATGCCGTATTACGGGAGATATCTCGGTCAGAATGGTCAACTACCTGGCTGAAGCGGAGACGTTGGGACCCACCCGCAAGTTTAACAGAGCGTGGGGAGGTCCCTTAGGGCTAACCCACGGCCAACTCCAGTCAATGTAGAAAGACAAGTTAATCTGCCTTATTGAAACGTCAACAATTTCATTAGTTTTCACTGGCGCCCTTCCATATATGAATCAAACGGCCACAGCCATAGCTGCTTTGACATGTATCCCCTCCGAGTCTGATGTACAGCCAACTAGACTTCAAAGCACAAGGTTTGAAAGGCACACAGCCCTACATGGCTCTTGTTGTCGACTTGCCTTGCACGTCAACCTGTAGTTACAATTTGTATCAGCATTTAAGGATCCTTTCACTTCGCACCTAATTTGTTAGAAAAGCGCTTTTTCCTAACATTTTTTATACCTTCCAGGTGCATGAAAATGTGGCATTAGCCCCTGACATTGATTCTATTATATCACAATTTCATCCTTGGCCACTAAAAGATACACTGGACGCAGTCACCCCTCCTTCCTTCTCTCCCCCAGTTTCCGCCCGGTTCTATCCTGTCAACCTCACAATCAGGTTTATTTTTAGAGCATATGACCTGAGGGAAACCCCCCAAAGGCGCATGTGCTTGCCAAGCCTTTTCACCTTGGCCAAACCAAACAAACATCAGAATGCACGTGCTACCAGAGAGCTGCGACAGACGCTCTCTAGATTCTCGCTGAACTTGAATCTTCGCTGTCATCTGTCGCGACAATTTTTCATCATATTTTCTTAAATTTACAATAATCTCAGCTCTTGGTCGGCATTATGACCCCAGTTGCATTCGTGTGGTCTGTATACTAGAGTGGTGCGGCATGGAACTAAGGTGGGCGCGGCAGGTGACTGACAACAGTAACCACCACTTGCTGGTTTGGGGGTTCCTAGTGCGATACAGTCGCCCATCCTCCTACCCTCGGCCCTGGGCCTCGCGGCCAACCGTGACCAACTAATGTCCACAGCGTGTTGTTTACAGTTTGGGCCCAGCCTCGCCATTGGCCAATGCACATCAAATTTCCTCCGCAGGGCAGCTTAATATGTCATACATTATTTATACAGTGTGAGCCGCACTGTCATGCCATATCCTGACTTGCTTATAATTCTGGGGATCTAATTGGCAAATTAAAAAATATATATATCATAGTTCAGCTACAAATGCCATTTGCCTAGAAAAAAGGCCCGACTGTGTCGTTTGTTGGCAGATTCTTTCTCACCAAATTAATAGTTACACTCCTTAGACTGTGAACACTTACGTTTCTCAGCATTTTCTCCATAAAATTTTGCCAGGAGCAAAAAGTTAGGGATGCCCAACTGGCGGAAATGGAAAAGTATTTGGTTTCAACTTATTTTATTTAATCCGCAAGGTGCAAACGCCAGTTAAGCCGTTTAGGATATAGGCCTAACTTCATTGATTTAAACTTTAGGCCTGCTTTTTCTAGATCTCGTCGCACAAGTGTTAAATGACACCTGTTCACAAAAATGTATGTTTTCATCGAAAAGCAGACTTGAAAATGAACGCAAAATACGAATATTATAAATTTGCCTGAAGCGCCGCATCACCCGTGCTGTCCTTAGCCTATCTGATTCATGATTTTTTTGAAGAGAAAAAGTGTTAATTAATAAATAAATTATGCATAGCTCTAATTTTCGACAATTACATGGGCACCCGACTCGACTTTCTGATGTTTTCAATTTGGCGATTTGCTTCATTTCTTTCTGATTGTGATAATTAATTTGCCAAACTGCCAATGGTGAAAATACAACAGACTGTTGTATACTTAGTGAACCAAGTAAACAACGTTTCTGGTCGGAATGAAAAGATTCTTGTGCGAAAGAGAAAAAGGCGAGTGGTTTCCGCGATCAGAATCGTGGAGCTCCAACCAGAAACACATGCGAATGGTGGTATTTAGTTGGTTTTAGTCTTCAAAGTTTGTTAAAATTGAAACAAAACGTTGTGGCTATTAGATCTTGCGGTGATGCGAAACCGCGGAAGGGTGACGAAATTAATTCAGGGCATTGTGTTCTCTTACAGGGTCAAAGTCTCAAAATGTATTATGTTACCTGAAAGGCAAACTATTAGTTGTACGATGGATCAGTCGTCAGATTGGCACTAATGTATGTATGTATGTATGTATGTATGTATGTATGTATGTATGTATGTATGCATGCATATGTATGTATGTATATGTATGTATGTGTGTATATATATATATATAATATATATATATATATATATATATATATATATATATATATATATATATATATATATATATATATACATATGTATATCCCATACCCTATTCAATACTAACTCCAAGGAACCAAACTCCTTTGGATTTTAGGGGTTTAATATTATGAAATAAACACAACGGGTTTCGTGCCTTGCAGTCATATTGGATTGGATTGAATATAATCGAATCAAATCACATGGAATTGAATTGGAATTTATTTTCAACAGCGAGGTACATTTATGTGATGATATGATTGTTGATGGCGCCCAGAGGTGTGAACGCCATTAAGCTCATTCAAGCACCCGCAACGTGTCTTAGACAATAATGCATTAGAAAATTTCTGTCTCAGACTTACATAACTAAAGCAGAAAAAATACAATAAAGCGTATAGTGAAGTAAAAATGGATAAAATGAAGCTTCAACATGACGATAATACAAGGGGATTCTCTCCCACAGAGACAAAAAACTGTTTTAATACAGCTTAGTGTGAGAACAATCTTAATCGTAATTCACAATCTACAGGCTGTGTAGACACAGATACTAAGTGTGTGCCTACTTTAGAGTTAATGCCGGCCAAGAGGCCAAACTTCTGGATCACTTTTTGCGAGACAACAATCATTTTTCAGATCTTTCTATAGTACTTTTCATACACTTTTACACCTTCCTTCAGGCCAGCTGGTTCAACTCGACATGGTTTTCGAGCATGAATGGTGAAGAGGACTTCCCTATGATCAGTCTTACATAAGGTGCATATTAACAGACTCTATACATCTTCATGCTGTATACGACTTGTGTCTTCCACATCACTTTTTGAAATACCTGCTTTGAAGTATGGTTGGTCAAGGAGCCATACCTCAGAATCAGTTGTCATATATACAAAGCCTGTTTAACACACAGCACAGACGAACACAATCAGTTTAGTCCTTATGTCATGGAATCTATGCATGCAAGGTATGGCTCACCTAAACGCCAAGTTCAAGGATCAAGTCCCTTAAGTGAAGCCTATTTCAATAAATTCAAGAGAAATATACACTCAGTGTAGGTCTAATGAAACTTGTTATCTGAAAGACCTGTTTTTGAGGTAAGATTGGCCAAGAGTGATAAACCCCATGATCAGTTCCCATATATGAAGCCTACTTTGAGACACACCTTTGACATATAAACTCTCTGAAGGCTTCATATCTTTTACTATTTGAAAAACCTACTTTTGAGGTATGGTTGGCCAAAAGGCCATACCCCAGGATAAGCTGCCATATAAAAGCCTGTTTGAACAGACTGTATAGATACACACACTTAGTGGAGTCCTAATGTCATTTGCCACTTGAAATACATGACCAGTTCCCATATATGAAGCATATTTTAAAACACACCTTTGACATATGTACTCACTGTAGGCTTCATATCTTTCACTATTTGAAACACCTGCTTTTAAGGTACGGTTTGTCAAAAGGCCATACTTCTGGATAGGTTGCCCTATGTAAAGCCTGTTTAAACAAACTGTACAGAAATACATACTCATGGCAGTCGTAATGCCATTTGAAACTTAATATAATATTTGCAGTAAAAGTTATGGCTAGCCTCAAAGCCATATTCCAGGCTCAGTTGCCTTAAGTGGAGCAAATTTAATAAATGTACTATATAGACATATATACTCAGTGTAGGCCTAATTTAAATCCTTTTTTTGAAAGACCAGTTTGTTAGGTATGGCTGGCCAAGAGGCTATACCCCATGATCAGTAAAAAAATATATGAGGCCCATTTTAAAACACATCTTAGACATATATACTAAATGAAAGCTTCATATCTTTCACTATTTGAAACACCTGGTTCTGAGGTATGTTTGACCAAAAGGCCATACCCAGGATGGGTTGCCAAATGCAAAGCCTGTTTCAACAGACTGTATAAAGACACAAATCCATTGTGGTCTTAATGTCATTTGCGATATGAAATACATGCTTGCAAGGAATATGCTAACCGTAAAAGCCACTGTAAGCCTGATATATTTTAGCATTTAAAACACCTGCTTTTCAGGTATGGTCGGCCAAAAGGCCATACCCCTTGATAAGTTGCCACATGGAAAGTCTGTTTGAACAGACTGTATAGATATTCATACTTATTGTAGTTATAATGTCATTTGAGATTTGAAACACATGCTTTCAAGTATAGCTAGAATAAAAGCCATATCCCAGGATAAGTTGCCTGGAGTGAGGCCCATTTGAATAGACTGAAAAGACATATATAGACTTGGTGAAGGCCTTCATTCATTTATCATTTGAAAAACCCTGTTTATAAAGTATCACTGGCCTAGAGGACATAATTAATGATCAGTTACCATAAACCAGTCCAATGTTTATACACATTGTATACATATTTACTGATTGAATGCTTCATATCTTCCACTGTTTTGAAACACCTGCCTTCCAGGTATGATTGGCCAAAAGGCCCTACCCCAGGATAACTTGCAATATATGCAAACCCTGTTTGAAAAGATAGCAAAGACAAAAATACTTTACTCAAAGCCGTATAACATCAGCAGTTTGAAAAACATGTTTGCCAGGTATGGCCAGCACAAAAGCCATATCTTGGGATCAGTTGCCTTGAGTGAGGCCAATTTGAATAGACTCTACCGTAAGCCTCATACTTTTCACCATTCCAAACCACTGCATTTGATGTATGGACGGCCTAAAGGCCATACCCCAAGATAAGTGGCCATATGCACAGTCAGTTGCCTTGAGTGAGGCCAATGGAAATAGATGAAAAATAGATAGGTGTTCAAATTACAGGGTAAAGGAATAAATTGGTAATGTGTTTTGTAGGTGACACAACAAACATCCATACTTGCAAACTATTGTCAATCTGGATTTATAATGTTTGTCAATAGTAGTAACCTCTGTACCATACTGCGTGTATGACTGATACAATTTTTGCCCATAACCCTAGTGCCAAATTTATATTGTGCTGCATTTATGACTTAGGAATAATAAATCATTATAGATACCTGTAAATGTGGCTTGAATTGCATTTATTTCTGCCTCACAGTTATCAACCATAAAATAGGGAGGATACCAACTTGAGTTCCACTCTTTTATCATCCCTAATGCCTCCTGGATGGAAGCAGTATCTTCTCGCTCAGTGCAAAAAACACCAACCACAAAGTAGTCAACATTTGTTTTCACTGCCAAAAAGAAAAGTGGCACAGCATATTTGGTAGTGCGGTGAGTAGCATCCAGGATACATATATCCTGCCCATATCTGCTTAGCAGGCGCTGCTGAGCAGCAGACAGGTATACAAATAGCATTCAACTGTGACTTTGCCTCTGGCCTGGCTGAATTTCTGATGGCCCACCACGAAAATATATTTTGTCCTGTGGATTTGCAGCACTCCATTTCTCACAAAGTTTCTGGAGGTTTTCCTGGTCATATTTGGCACGGAGGTTCTTAAGTCTTGCCTGATATATGGCATTTGTGATGTCTTTGGGGAATGGGTAAAACCTCCTGTTAGTCCAACTTGGTGGTACTTGATCCCAAAACAGCTACTCCTTGACAAACTGATTCAAGCATATCGTCATCATTGGCACAGACCAAACTTCATCAGCAACCAAGGTCTTGATTTTGTCAAGGATGCGTGGATCAGGTGACTGGCTCAGCGACTCAACCTGAAGTTCACAAATACAGAGTGTTCATGCTTAATTGACAGATTCCTCAAATGAGTGACTATGTCTTTTTTGTAAGAAATATATGTTGTCTTTCCAATTTTTACCCTTTGGCCTTTATATGAGGCCAAAGGGCATTGTCATCCCTTGCATCGTCCATCTCCTTGTCCGTCTGTCTCTCCATCCATATGCCTGTCCATTCGTCTGTCTGTCTGTCTGTCTGGCTGGTGTTCCCTGTATAACTTGAGACATTTCTGACATAAGACTTCCAAATTGCACCTGATTGTACACCACTATGAGACTGATTTAATGTGCAAGCATGGTTGACCTAAACCTGTTTTTCAAGATCACATATTGGTCACATATGCAAAGTAGCATTACCACTAGAACTCTTGAAACCCTGCATCTAGCAATCTGAAATTTACATAAAAGAAGCACCATGGAGTGATTCAGAACCGTATTAAAAGTGAAGGTCATATCTCTATATTTGACATTTTTATGAGTCAAAATTCAAGTGCACAATGGTGACACTGCTATAAGTAAGAAGTTTATGAGATATGATTTGCTAATTGCCCATGATTAAGGGCTATCATAAAACTTCAGTAACCTGTAAAAATGGATGACCTGGACCTACTTTCTAAGGTCACAGGGATTTTTTTGCCAAATTTGGTTTTTAGGGTGATAACTTTTTGAGGCAGGACTTCCAAATTACACTAGAGTATGCACCAGTATTATTACTGTTTTCAGTTTAACAATGATAACCTTGATGTGTAGGTCAAGGTCACACATTGGTCACATGTGGAAAGTGGTGTTACCACACTTATGAATTTTCTACCATTACTGACCAACTACTGGGCAATCACAAGACTAGAAATCTATGGTCTAATCACTACTTCAACCTACAGTTTTTCAGAGATTCAACAGCTGAGTCCTCATAAAATCACTCCCCCCATAAAACCCTATCTGATCCTGGAGAAGTAAGTGTGAAAGGATATCAATCCAATACTGGGTAACCTTCAAATGACGTCAAGAATTTTGCAGAATTTAGTTTGTGGGAGATAACAAAGTTTTTTGAGACAGGATTTTTACTTTGTACACCTCTATAAGGCCTGTTTTATGTTCAAGCTTTGTTCACCTTGACCTAATTTCCAAGGTCACACAGTGGATGACATTACTGCTCTAATATTGAAAGCCTGCATCTATCAATCTGAATTGTACCTAAAAGAAGCTTCACGGAGTGATATAAACATTAAGTGCAGTCGAAGGGTATTAAGTGCTTTGAACAGTATTTGTATATTTCAAATTACAAATATACCAAACTTGAGACGTCACATATCAATTACAAGAACAAACAAAAATATTACTGGAACTGTATAAGATTTAAAATTCCAGATTTGATTAATCCCATATTCTCTCACTAAGTTTGTTGAGAGAGATAACCACAACAGATTTATATCATTCAAGACAGTTGAATGACAAACTAAATCAACCATTACGATGAAAGGTGTCCAGTAGTAAACTGTTATAAATAATACTTGCAGACAAACTTAACATGTCAATGTTTACAGGTTATTGTGCATAACAAATTTGATTTGAAACCCAAGACGTTTGTCAATGTAATACTGGTGACTGAGTCTAAGGTTGTCATTTCTATGAAATAAAACACAACTCCTATGTACCCCTGGAATATCCCAATGTACTTACATACAATATTTTAACCTCTATGGCCATAGGTCTACATTTTTCGGTTCAATTGTAAAGGTGGCTATCCTGGAAGCAGTCACACAAGCCTAAAGGGTACTCTCCTAAACAATACCAGTATGAGATTGTCTCAACTGAATGTATTATCTTCATATACGTACATTGTGTATTGTATTGTTGGAATATATGAATCTTGAATCTTGTATATTTATCTATTTAGGAAATATGTGTTGATTTAAACACATTTTCTTTCAAATAACAATTGGAAAACAGGAATCATGCCTATATGAATTTTCATCATGGAGGATATATGTTTTAGGAAATCATATTTTGGCAGGGTCTATGGTCTTTCATTGTAGTTAAATTAAAGGTGCAGGCACAGTTAAGTCATCAAATGACTGATATCTGTGAAAGAAATTAAGGACTAGGGGTCTACGGAGATGTTCATGCATATTAGTATGAAAGCAATTGACCATGGGTTTTCAAAGATGTATTAAATATGTTGCCAAAAAAGAAGACCCCAATCCAAAATTTAACTTTTTCCTTTAGTCTATACAAGCCCACAACCTTGATGGGTGAAGGGGATAAAACCTTTGTTTTTCCATCTGCATAAATGTACAAAACAGTGTGATTATCAAAAGAGAAATGGTGAGAGTTTATTTCTGCAAAAATAGATAGTTAATAGCTTTTTGACCATTGTACTGGATTTCTTGAATGATTGTCATACTCATGTTGCCATTTCAGCTGGCTGATCTTAATAGTTTTCAAAAAGTGTTTCAATAGTTTAACTTTATGCTTTGTGTACACATTGTGTACACAGCTGAAGTGACGTTTGTTTGTTTTATGCAACCAGATATCAAATGATTCTTTCTTCCTGTGTTCCTGATATGGTTTGGAAAAAGCCAGACAGGATCAAGTCCTTGGCTCCTACGACAAGCATCCACCCACACACTCACACACAATTACCTCGTCTAGAGAATGATTCTTGTGTTCTTCTTTCTTTGGGAATTTGATGAAAAAAATCTTTTTTGTTGCAGGTTGTCATCTGCATTGTTGAGGCAATCACGAATGTTCTTGGAGGCTTTAGTACTGTGCCAACGACTTGCTTGCTTTCCATGACACTACAACGGAACATGGCTGATGATGAAATGTTTGCATTCTCTCTCTCTCTCTCTCTCTCTCTCTTCTCTCTCTCTCTCTCTCTCTCTCTCTCTCTCTCTCTCTCTCTCTCTCTCTCTCTCTCTCTCTCTCTCTCTCTCTCTCTCTCTCTCTCTCTCTCTCTCTCTCCTAAAATCTTTGTTGCTAAGTTTACGATTTTTGTACAAGATCTACATATTTTTGTCTCAATCTAAGTTCATCGTATTTTACATTTTATACGGAAAAACATTTAATCACAGTATTTTTCCAAAAAGCACTCAGAAAAGAGTACATTTTGATACATTTTACACACTTTTTCAGTATTTTCATATTCTATTATGTGTATGCATACTAAACAGTCAATAAAACTGATCAAATTTACACAGATTCTGGCTTCACTTTTTCAAAATTTGCTCTTGAATACCACTTCTGATACAATTCACTCATGGTGCCTGTCTGACCTGGATATGATCATCTACATACATGTATTTTTATTTTTGAAATTGGCAACCCTGAAAATATTATTCGGGGACTCAGTCCTCTTGAATCTCTTCATGGATAGGATATATATGCATGTAGGCCATGCAGCAGTTCCAAATTGAAATACTTTTGAGCCAGGTTATATTTAGCATTGCAATGTTCATCCATGAAAAATTTAGGAGACAGGGGAGAGTTAAGATAACACCGGGATATTGCTCTTTGGAAAAAGATAAAATTACAAAAAAGATAAAATTCCAGCCATCAGGCTGTACGGGGTGCCCTCTGATGCAATTGGAACCAATGGTCTCTGATGAAATGCTGCACATGGAAGGAGGGCGGATCTATCACATTGGATCACCAGCCTAACCTTCAAATTAACCTCCTAGAGTGATCGAACACATGCCCAGCTAATGCAGTGATTGCTCCCCAGCTTATCTAAAAGTTATAATGCCATTTCAAACATAACATTGCTTCTGAATAGATTCTCAGGAGATGATGGCTAAATCCTCTCCCACTCCCTCACACACACACACACACACACACACACACACACACACACACACACACACACACACACACACACACACACATTATATTTGGGGCAGTAATTTGGGTGTTAATCAATCTCTATTGCACACTTTAGAGTGCACTCTATACTGTGAGTTGAACGGCTGAAGTAGAGAATGAAGCATGGGCATTAAGTACTTCTATGTGTAGATGTTGCAGTATCCTGTGTACCTGTGCCATTAATGTCAAGATATTCCTGGTACAGTTGTATAGAATTACATAACAAATCTTTATCCTCATTTACCTGATATTGGGGAAAATAAACAATTTCCTTCTCAATTATTGAGGCTGTGCAATCCACCTTTCTTGATGTTTGCAGAGCATTCTTGTGCTTTGATTTCTGGTATGAGTGGTCCTAAAGAGTATTTAAAATTGTAGATAAGTACAACATAGAGAAATGAACCTTTCAATCTTCTTTGAGAGTAGTGAAATAAACTCTTGCAATATTAAGAATAGATCCATTTCACTTACACCATCTAGCAATAGTTTACATTAATTTTTAAAACAGTAATGGTATACAAATTTTACATATCAAGTTATCCATTTTGCCAACATAAAATAATGAAGTTAACATTTCCTTCATCTACAATAATGATCACACACACACCCACACACATAAATATTGACTGAAAGTACAGACAGTCAACCTGGTCTATAAGGGTAGAAACTTTCAGGTGCTTAGCTATATATATTCAAGTGTATTTAGGTGCTTGGACAAGATCCAAGGCAGATCAGAATATTCATAATCAGTTTTATTTGAAGATGTTAACTATGCAAATACAGTAACTACATCACAGAAACTTGACACATGAGCAATTTAACATTAGTAACTATATTTTCTCATTAATTATTGAACGTCTTTAAGCAAAAAATATGGGAAGGCTCTCCATTTACTTGTTGATGGGCTTCATATTACAGGAGATCTTGCAATCACTCTCCAATATTAGAAATTTAACTACTGCTAATTCAAGTTAATACATTTTTACAAAGAAAACATAGCCACTCCCAACAAAATCATTTTCCTAAGGACACATTATGTTTACATGTGGACTTATATGTACATGTACTTTTTAATACAAGAGAAAATATTATTTTCAACATACCTTCTTTTTCTCTGCTTTGGCATTCTTTTTCTGGAAGACCTTCCTGTCACGTCCATGGTGGCAATCAAACTGTATTGAACTAAGAACCAAGTATGGCATTCCACTTAATAAGGAAGGTGTTGTTTCAGTGTCATCTCCCCATAAAACTTTGTGGTTCTCCTTTTTAGGTCTACAAGAAGATTCCATTCCCTTAGAAAAGTTTTAATACCTGAGAGCTTTCATACAATTGCTGTTAGAAAGGAAGCCAAATCAGTAATTCAAGATTAGCAGGGCGAGATGCAAAAATTTTGAATGGGAGGGGAGCAAGTGGCCACAATGTTGACATGTTTATTCAGGAAGGGATGTCTTTAGGTATCCACCTGAATATTTAAAGATTTAGATGATATATATATATATATATATATATCAGGTGGTGGAATCCGAGTCCTTTTTTGCTTAAAAAGAGGAAAGACACAAAAGATATACTAAAGAAAATTTCAAGCAAAGTCACTGAATTAGTAAAATATGGGGGGATTGTAGGGGTGACCATACCCCCCCCCCAAAAAAAAATGCCCCTAGTCACTTTGAGGCCACATAGTGAACTGAGCGATTTACTCCTAGCTGTGCAATTTTGAAATGTACCAAATATGCCTAATACTCTGAAAATATCACATGTACAATTAATGGCCATAAACATTTAAGTTTGCACACTTACCAGAGTTGCCAAAGTTTCTTCTACTCTTGTATGCCACAAATCTAGATTTGGTAGCCAACTCATAGGCACGGATTTCCTTTGCCATTGTTCTAGTGTCTTCACATACTGACACCTGATTTCCATTTATGGCTTCTGAAACACCTGTACCTGAAAAGAAGGTCTTGTATTTGTAGACACATAACATAACACCTGCTTCTTGAATGGCCTGTTGGCCAGCCAGACCTCAAATGCAGTTATATCAAATAGTCAATGACATTGGGCCCTACACTGATTTATCTATATGTATACACAGTGTCACAATGGACCTCACATTTGGCAAAAAGATCTTGAGGCGTGACCTCCCTCCAATGACAGTAATTCACCTGCTGTATGTGGCCATATTTTTTGTGGAAGAAACGATGGCCACATACAGCAGGTACTACAAGACGCAATGGAGAATCATATTTCACCATGTATCTCATCACAAAAGTTATGTTTGCAATAGCCTCAACTCCTGAAAACTTATCATGGGGTTTCACTGCCTGCTAGTCATACGCCAGCCCAAAAAGTAAATATCAAATTACTTTGATTACCTTATTAATAAGACTATTCTTCCTGAAACTTGTCTAAATACCTGAGTTATCAACAGGAGCCTCTCCTACTAACACCTCACCCTGGACCGTCCTCCCATGACCAGCCATACCTGAAAATATATAGGTAGTTACATATGTAAATAGATTATAACACTATGTTCAATCTGTGTATATAAAGAGGATATATATAGTTACAGTCTATCTGTGTATGTACATACCTGAGTCAATAGTAGGCACCTGTCCTAATGGCACTCCGGCCTGGAGAGTCATCTCTAGGCCAGACACTTCTAACAATATAGTATTGAATATAAATTAACACTATGTGTATTTATAAAAAAAATTTTAGAATGGGGTTCACCAAATAACACCTAGTTGATCATGGGGTACTGACTCTTGGTCTGCCATACCTAGATAGTGTGCTCATTTCAATTAATGAATGACACTAGGCAAATATCAAGATATCTATGTCTATGCATGAACAGCAGTGTTAAAATATGGGCCTCACCTTATTGGCAACAGAGCTTGGAGTATGGCCTCTTGGCTAGCCCTACCTTAACAGCTGGTATTCAATATAAAACCACATTTCACCATTATCTGCTGACAAAAGCTATGTTGGGATGGGCCTCAAACACTGACAAAATTACCATGGGAAATGGATTGCCTGCTAGCCAAACGCCAAACCCCAAAAATTCATCATAGTAAATAAACTGTACATCTTTTTCTTTGAAGGGGAAAGTCCAAATTTTCAAGCCACATTGATAAGATTTATTTTTAAAGCAAAATAAGGAGTACAAAGTTAGCAAATTATCAGAGAAACAACACACATTTTCATTGGATTAAGACTTTTCTTCCAATACTTGACTTAGTACCTGAGTTATCAACAGGAGCCTCTCCAAGTGACACCTCACCCTAGGCGGTCCCCTCATGACCAGCCATACCTGAAAATATATATGTAGTTAAGTACGGATTAGCACTATATTGCATCTGTGTGTATACATACTGATCTCAGAATGGGGCTTGAATGCTGTAGAAGACCTGATCATGTGGTATAATCTCATGCCCAGCCATACTTAAAAAGCAGGTATTTCTGCTGTGCTTAAGCTCAGTGATTCCTGCACACAGTCTGCTAAAAATGGATATCACATCAGGTAGCTGATTGTGGGGTATGCATGGTATTTTGTTCCTCTGTACTAAGACCAGGCATTTTTGATTAGCCCACACGTGAGTTTCTGCACGTACGACACATATATAGCCTGTCGAAATGCAATGTGTATGAAAAGTAATTGCGAATTGCTTTTTACTGATAAAAATGTCTTTATACAGATAGAAAATGCATTTGAGTTACATGCAAAGTACAGTTGCATTGGAGATTCATTTTGGTATGCACTCGAAATAGGCCTGGCAATTTAGGCAAGTGATCCTGTTGTATATCCTCTTTACCAGTCATACTTACAAAGCGTGTATTTCAAATGATGAATGACATATTAGGCTTATACATTGTGTTTCTATGTCTATGTAATTGTTAGAAATGGGCATAACATTAAGCAAATGATCCTGGGATATGTTCCATTGGGCAGCTGTATGTACCTCAAAAGCAGATTATTTCAAGCACTGAATGAAATGCAGTCTACACTTTTTGATCTGTGTCTCTACAGTCTGTTCAAATGGACCTCATGCATGGTAAACAATCCTGGCGTATGGCTTCTTGGCCAGCCATACCTCAAAGCCAGGTATTGGACAGTCACATTTCACTGTGCATGTAAAGACCATTGCAGTAACGGGACATGTAAAAAGAACTAAACATACTGAGGAGTAGCCCCAGGCTATAGATTGCCAGGTAGCCATACCCCAAAAGCAAGTATTGATCACTAGTTAAAATGTGTACCTATACATTTTCAACCAAATTTGGCCAAATGTATCTTTGCATAGTTCAGAGCAGAAGAATGGTGACTAAAAAATTTTCCGGAAAAAAGAAAGATAAATGCTGATTTTTTTACAGTATTCAGCATCTGTAAAATTCATTGTTTATTTCTGGAACAGAGGGTATATATAGTTACAGTCTATCTGTGTATGTACATACCTGAGTCAATAGTAGGCACCTGTCCTAATGGCATTTCGGCCATCTCTGGCCCAGACACTTCTAACAATATAGTATTAATTAGAAATTAACACTATGTGTATTTTTTAAAAAAATCTTTGAATGCGGTTCACCAAGTAACACCTAGTTGATCATGGGGTATGGACTCTTGGTCAGCCATACCTAGATAGTGGGCTTATTTCAATTAATGAATGACACTAAGCAAATATCAAGATATCTATGTCTATGCATGAACAGCAGTGTTAAAATATGGGCCTCACCTTATTGGCAACAGAGCTTGGGGTATGGCCTCTTGGCTAGCCCTACCTTAACAGCTGGTATTCAATATAAAACCATATTTCATCATGTATCTGCTGACAAAAGCTATGTTGGAATGGGCCTCAAACACTGAAAAAATTACTATGGGAAATGGATTGCCTGCTAGTCAAAAGCCAACCCCAAAAATTCATCATAGTAAATAAACTGTACATCTTTTTCTTTGAAGGGGAAAGTCCAAATGTTCAAGCCACATAAATAAGATTTATTTTAAAGCAAAATAAGGAGTAGAAAGTGAGCAAATTATCAGAGAAACAACACACATTTTCATTGGATTAAGACTTTTCTTCCAATACTTGACTAAATACCTGAGTTATCATCAGGAGTCTCTACAAGTGACACCTCACCCTGGACGGTCCCCTCATGACCAGCCATACCTGAAAATATATATGTAGTTAAATACAGAATAGAATTGTGTGTATACGTACTGATCTCAGAATGGGGCTTGAATGCTGAAGGAGACCTGATCATGTGGTATGACCCCATGCCCAGCCATACTTAAAAAGCAGGTATTTCTACTGTGCTTATGTTGAGTGTCTCCTACACAGTCTGTCTAAACGTTTGTCTCATAAGGTGGCTGATTGTGGGGTATGCATGGTGTCTTGGTGCTCCATACTAAGACCAGGTATTTCTGATTAGGCAACACATGAGTATATCTATGTACATTAAGTCTGCTGAAATGTCATGTGTGCAAAATTGCTGATGGTCCATGAGCAAATAGAAAATGTATGTTAGCTGCATATTTAAGTATTTGTGATGATGAAATTTAATCTAAATGACCCACAAGTCTTACAAATTTTGTCATTCAGTGGAATTTGGCATCCCATTAGGCAAGTGATCCTGAGTTGAGTCCTGTTTGCCAACCATATCTCACAAAGTGTACACGCATTTCAAAGAGTCAATGACATATTAGGCTTATATTGAGTCTCTATGTCTATATAACTTTTTTAAATTAGTCTAACACACAACAAATAATCCTGGGATATGGGATCTTGGGCAGTTTGAGTACTGCAAGAGTAGATATTTCAAATACTGAATGACACTAGGTCTACACCTAGGATGTATATCAATTATGTTCAAGTGGACCTCATATGTTGTAACTGACCCTGTGGTATGGCCTCTTGGCTAGCCATAGCTGAAAGTCAGGTATTGAATAGAGTCGAGTCTCATTTAATGGTTCATCTATGGACCATCACAGTTAGGTGACATGTAAAACACAGGCCTCACATTTTGGGAATTAGCCTGGGGTAGAGATTGATACCTAGCCATACCCCCAAACCAACTGTTGACTGCTGATTATAAAGGTATATCAAAACATTTTAAAACAAAATTTGCCCATGGGTATCCTTGCAAATTAAGCTAAATTCAGAGCAGAAAAATAGTGACTTAATCAAGCTGGAGAAGGGAAATGTGAAGGCAGATGTTTTTAGAGCATACTTTTTTACTTAATGTTCATTGTAGATTTTCACTGCATAAGAAATAGCATTACAGTACATAAGTGAATGTAAGTACCTTAGTCAATGGCAGGAGCTTGTCTTAATGGCACCTCAGCCTAGACAGTCATCACACCACCACACCTAAAATGTAGTATTGTGGACATTAACACTATTGTGTATCTGTGTTTTTATGAAGGGAGCTTAGAATGGGGATGATCAAATAAGACGTGATCCTGGAATATGGCCTCTTGATCAGCCATACCTCAAGTGCAAGTATTTCAAATAGTGAATGACATTTGACATTAGGCCTAGTACACTGAGTTACCTACATTGTATGTCTATAGAGTGTTACAATATTATAGGCAATGGATCTTGGACTGTGGCCTCTTAGCTACCGCTACCTCAAAAGCTGGCATTCAGTGTAGAATCACATTTCATAATGCATCTGTTGTGGAAAATCATAATTGGTATGGCCTTAAACACTGAAAGCTTTTCATGTGCATGGACTGCATGCTAGCTATACAGCCACCCCAATAGTAAACACATGAATCTCTATTCCTATGTCTATGAAGGAGATCGTCGACATTTTTAAAGCAAAATAAAATAAGATTTATCCCTTTAAAATTAAGTGTGGAACAGAAAGCGAGTTAACCCCCCCCCCCCCAAAAAAAAATAAAAGCAAAAACAAAATAAAAAAGGAAAAAAACAAAAAACAAAAAAAGAACAAACAAAAAAAAAAAAAGAAAAAAACGAAAAAACAAAACAAAAAGTACCCCCCACAAAACATAAAAATAAAATAAAATAAAATAAATAAAAAAATAATAATAAATCGCGCACACACATTTTTATGGGACTATTACTTATGACTAATCTTCCTCATACCTTTTCTTGTCAAAATACCTGGGTTATCAACAGGAGCCTTTCCTAGTGACATCTCACCCTGGACTGTCCTCTCTTGACCAACCATACCTGAAAATATGTAGGTAGTTAAATAAAGATTAGCACTATGTTGCATCTGTGTGTACACATGCTGATCTCAGAATGGGGCTTGAATGCTGTAGAACACTTGATCAGGGGGTATGACCTCATGGCCAGATCTACTTAAAAAGCAGGTGTTACTACTGTGCTTATGTTGGGTGTCTCCTACACACAGTCTGATAAAAATGGATGTCACATAAGGAGGCTGATTGTAGGGTATGGTGTCTTGGGCCTCCATACTACAAGCAGGTATTTCTGATTGGCCTACGCTGAGTATATACGTACCGGTACATAAAGTCTGATAACGTGGACATCACACAAGACAACCACTTTTCAATTAAAGTAAGCCTATTATTTTGTTGACAGTCCATTGAGTCTCATTCCAAATATACCATATGGTCAACAATATTCCTCACAAAAGGTTTTTGGAATCTATAATCAAAGTATAAACAAAGATCAGAAACCATGATAGGTATATGTTTGAAACTATCACAATGTAAAATACAAAATAATCAATAATAACGAAAAATGTTTCGTAGTGAATTTTGATTTGATTTACCTGCATCCCTCGGTAACTTGTTGTAGCCAGAACCTCCCTTGGATCCAGGCAGACCATGCAGGGCTGGATATCCCTTCCAGCAGAATTCGAAGAAATGGTGCAATTTATATTTTCTACATGTTAATAACATCAAAAAATAATGAAAAACTAATACATAAAGTAGATGGACAGACATGATTTGCACACATGTGCAATAATTACCATATACCAGATGTTTGCACCATTGAAGGGTTTATTTTATGAAGGTTACATGTTTGTCAGAAAAAAATAAATGAAGTAGGCCACTTTAACTACATTAAGTTCACATGGGAAAAAGGACATTGTCTACGACTGCATTAAGTAACTAGAAAAATAATGAATGCAATTTACTTACCCTTAGTTAATTTTGCTTAAGACCATGTCTTTATCATCCTTTTTCAGTCTTTTGAACCCAATAATCCTGCAGGTAAATCAAGAAACAATAAAAATGCTATGTGTTTACTTCAGATCTAAGTCCATGTAGCGTTAGAAGCAGAAGAATCGTAAAATGAAATATAATAAAATCCTGGGAGTACAATATAAGATACAGAATCTAAGTTCCGACATTAAGTAGTTGTTGTATTTATCCACATTTCTATTAAAAAATCTCAAATATTTCTTACTAATTTTTTAAAAATCCGTGATTATATATATATATATATATATATATATATATCCATGCAATGCAAGCTTCTAAATATATCTTTTGTCAGATTTAATGGCAACATATTAATTCCACATATTCAATAATGTACATACATGCCAGGCTGTATATCTGAGATCAACTCCAGCTCTTCTCTCTTCTCAACAAATAGTACAGAAAATCATGATCCACATTCATTAATTCCAAACCCAACAATGACAGCAAAGAGATTCCAGACTTGCCAAAGCATCAATATTTCTCTTCCAATACCAACGTGAAGAAACAAATTTCACTCCTGACTTGATACAGGCAGTCACCCATGAAAGGCAACTGGTGGTTCTAAACCGGTCCTCTCAACCTTAGAAATATTCATCATTAACTACAAACACTAGTTCTTTTCCAAAATGTATAGGCCTAACCACCCAAAACACAAATTTCATCACTTCTGCCAAAAATAAAAAGAGACCTGTTAGGCCCATCACCTTTTAGTTCTCCCGACTTGTCAGTCAGCTAATTTTACAGCAGAAGAGTAAAGAAGGCCTACATCGTTTTTGTGATATTTATGAACCTGGAACATTATAAACATACTCTACCTCCACTATAACTATGAGTCGGAGAACAAAGCCCACAGCACATCATAGCCAATGAACTAATTTTCAAATAGTACAGAAAATCATGATCCACATTCATTAATTCCAAACCCAACAATGACAGCAAAGAGATTCCAGACTTGCCAAAGCATCAATATTTCTCTTCCAATACCAACGTGAAGAAACAAATTTCACCCCTGACTTGAGACAGAAAGCATGAGAAATGATGCCATAAGCTCTTATTGGGACCACACATTTTTGAAATGCGGACTTCATCCTTGTCAATCCTTTAATCAGAGCTTTAGTCAGTGCTCCTGTTGGATTTAGCATACTCTACAGTGAAGTGACTTGCCATTATGCCCTTTAGCTCTGCTTACTCCTGGTCAATCAATGAACCCAAAATGAATATCATTATTCAAGGTATTCCCAGCAAATGCAAAACATTACTGTTCTAATACACCTATGCTTTCAACGCTTGGAGATATTCATCAACTAAAAAACAAATTTTATACTGACCTCACCAAATCACAACTGATATTGGTGTTGAAAGAACATTTATATAAAGCTACATGTACAATCATAATGAATTTTACAGCTAATGCCATAACTTGTAAATAAAGGCCAAACTGAACATATTTATTAATTTCATTGATTGTGGGTTGACCATAGTTCAGAATACAGATCAAACTCCAGTGATGAAGTGTGCGTTCTTTCTGCAAGTAAACTCCAGTGATGGTTATCGGCAGATGTGTTGTTTCATGATCATAGGTTTAATTTACAAGTGTTAGTATGTTAAATAATTTAAGATGGTGAAAAGAAAATACATACATTGAAGGACACTGGGTTTTTTATTTAGAAAACTAGGAGAAAGAATATGAAATTGTACATCTGAAACAGATACCCAGCCTGTGTAGAAACACACATCAAATGGAAAAATTAAAAAGAAAGAGAAAAGAAAAGAGAGAAAAAAGAAAGAAAAAGAAAGACAAAAAGAAAGAAAGAAAGAAAGAAAGAAGAGATAGAGAGAGAGAGAAAGAGAAAGAGAGAAAATGGGGACAACAGGAGCAGAGATAGGACAGAAGAAAGAGGGACAGTGAGGACAAGGAAAACTGGGATGATGAAATAGGACATGACCAGAGAGAGACGAGAGGCCCTAAGATGACAAGGACAGGAAAAGGAACAATAGGATGGGCACAATGGAGAGGGACATTTTGTATACTGGCTTTAAGTCTGAATTTTGTGCATACCTGATAAAGTAACAGAGCAATTTTGTTCAAGGGATCTGTCTACATTCTTTGCATTTATTTTTTGCCCTCTTTTTTTCTGCTTTTCATCTTCATTACTCAGTCAGTGATAATTAAACTACCTGTTTCCCCTGCATGGTACTGACATCTTATCAAACTGAGATGTGCGTCTGGTCACTCGCCATCTCTGTTATGTACGAAAGAGCATATGTGGTGGTCATTTAGACAGGGCTATTAGACACCCACTTGAGTGGTATATGGATACTTTTACAGAGACCAGGCATGTCGGGTGTAAACAACTTGTCTTGTCAACAGTGGATAATACAAGGAAATGCAGATCGTTAGCTTATCGTCAATAGATATGCAACAATGAATAGACCATTAGGGTCGGTAGAGCAAATAAAAATCCCCACTTTCTTGAGACAGTACCGAACCCATCCCTTCAACACTCACTGCCCAAGTGTTATGTGTATACTATGTGACGCTAGGTTAGTGGGTGCGACAGCTGGCGGTACCTTAGTAAATGTAACATTATAAATTTGATGTCAAGTAATTACACTCAGTCTGGTTTCTTGGATGTTGGTTACATAGTGCTATCAATTTATGGTATAGTGTGTATGTAATGCAGGCTCAATCATTCAGTCAGTGGCAAGCTAATAATGAAGAGACGAGCGTGCATGACTTCTTCCCCAGGTGGGCAAATCTTGTATCTGTGTCATGCACATGATGATAGATGTTAAACTGTGGATAAAAACATGCAGCAAAACCAGTAAAAATGCCTAATTTTTGTGTCAGATAAATGTGTCAAACTTGACATCAGATACCCTCAGATTTAGCAAATCAGGACTCAAATAGTACAGAAAAACATGATCCACATTCATTAATTCCAAACCCAACAATGACAGCAAAGAGATTCCAGACTTGCCAAAGCATCAACATTTCTCTTCCAATACCAATGTGAAGAAACAAATTTCACTCCTGACTTGATACCTGTTACCCTGGTGACTGCACGAGAGGTGTGCATGTTACTTCACAGGACTGCACTGATTGGGATAATCAGTGCTCCGGTGTTGGACTCATATGTTGAAACTGAAATTCTGGAAAAAATTGTGCGAGAAAAATCATTTCCCCCAGCTGTAAATGTGGAACTACAAGAACTGCTGGACCACTGTTTGTTTGACTTCTATACACTGGCTGAGATGCTGGATTATGTTGGACCCCCCCCCCCCCCCTTGTGAAAATATGTTCATTGTTGCTGGAATCTGGGAAACAAACTGTTTAGAAATTTGAAGATTCATTTAGACTGAGTCTGAGCCCATTAACTAAGCATATTACTTGCCCCCTCCCTTTAGACCCCAACAGACCCCCCCCCCCCGTTAAAGATATGTTCATTAAATTATTTACTAATTGATAATACATAGGACCCCCTAGACGTGGAAATTTCATTCCTGGACATTTGGGTGGGGGGTTTTTTTTGGGGGGGGGTTGTTTTGTTTTTTTGCTTTTGTTTTTGTTTTTGTTTTTGTTTTTGTTTTTGTTTTTTGTTTTTTTGTTTTTTGTTTTTTTTGTTTTTTGGGTTCTTTTTGGGGTTTTTTTGTTTTTTTTTTGTTTTTTGTTTTTGTAAATGTCTACAAATTGAAGATTCCTTAATGCCTTTACACAACTCTTTTGGTATGCCCGTGATATTATTGTTTGAAGATCGGAACCCCTCCCCCCTTCCCGACACACACACACGTGAAAATTATGTTCCTGGTTATTACAAATAAAATGGTAAGCAAAATTGACAAATTAAAGATTCCTAAATGCCTGTAGACAGTTATTTTGGTATGCCCATGAAAGTAGTGCCAGTGCTGTGTTGGTATATAACAGATTTTTGAATGGGAATTATGTCCAAAACAGTGAAATTTCAAAAACACAAAAACATGGAAAATCTATACATGCAAAAATACAGCAATGTAAGCTGCTACTGTACAACAAGCCTGTCAACTGCCGATTTATATGCATCAGTGATCCAGGAATATTAAACAAAAGGGCGAGTTAGCAAATGTAAGGTCGGAATGTACGCTTTACTATACCATACTATGTAAGGTTTATGTAAATAAAGTTAATTCACTCATGTTGCCATAATTTTGTGTTCCAAACCCCAGAATGGACCTGTAAACTTGCACACTCCATTTTGACCCCCCCCCCCCCCCAAAAAAAAAAAAAGAAAAAGAAGAAGAAATGCAAATTGAGGTCAGATTCATTTTTCATTTGCTTTATTTTTGCGTCTATATTTTTTTCATTTTTCGTATTTTTGACCTTTCACTGTAGTTTTGAGTTTTTCACTGTTTTGGACGTAATTTGTAGTTAAAAATTTTTCAAATAAGCACTTAGTACATTTTGTTTGACCTTTTTCTAAATTTTTTTTTTTTTACTGTCGACCTCTGGTGAAATAGTGATCACCTTCTCCAAAAGTGTACATTTAACTTGACCCTCTCCCCCTGCCTAACCATTGTATAGTCTAAGCGCTGACGTGAAATCATTGGCGCAAACGGTTGTTCCCTTGTAATTCCTGTTTATGTCAGTGGGTCACGCTGCGTTGCAAATCCAATCTGACAATTAATTTGCTGCAATTCACAGTGTTGGTAAAAGTAGGATAAAGGATAATCATGATTCATAGTCCATTGACTGCCATATTAAACTTCAAAGTTCTTCGATCATGTCTTCAATTTGCATATAAGTATCTTTTTAACATCCAAAGATAACACTTATCTCAAATAAAATAAGTTCAAATATCAAAATGACAAAATTTTGTTATTTCTTATCCACATTACCACATAAAACAATAAAATTCTACACAAAAGACAAGTCAACAAGCTGGATGGGAGAGAGGCAAAGAGTTCATATGATGAACACCCAGTATTTCACTAGATTTGTAGATTAGTATTTGAGAGAGATTGGAGATAGTTTTAGTCTGTTGAACAGGAATGTGCACTAAACACCCGTATGATAAATGGACATTCTGCAGGAAACAGGTCTGGTGATTTATTTCCCCCCTCTGGTCAACATTTTGGGTGTCCTTGCAGGGTTTTGCTGAATCATGGCATGACGTTAACGATTTGTCCAGGGAACCAGGTAGTTCTTTTGACCTCTTCCACATCCCACTATAAAGAGTTGGTCATATACGAATATATTATACATGCAGTGTGTTATTTCATCAATGTAACATCCTGAGGAACTGGAATATAAATAACCTAGGAAAAATGCTCACTTAATACTGTCTGCGGATAAGTCTTTAATATTTCTTCTCGCTAAAACAAAAACCAAAGAAAAATTTTCACTCACCCACCCACCCACCCCTGAAAAAGGGGAATGAAAAATACTTTGATATATTACTTCAATGTAAATTATACATATGCCAGGCATTTTTTATTGTAGAAAACGTTTGGAGGTGAAATATTTTTTCACAATTTGCACAAAACAGTTATCTCACAATTTTGAGATATTGCAATTATTTGTATAAGCTCAGCGTCGAGTGTAGGGGTATGTTTCTGGTCGAGTGAAGTAGAAAGTGAGCTCAGAAGTTTAGGACAGCTGCCCTATAGATTCATGAAGGACAGTGACAGAGAGGCATGTATGGATATAGAGAAGGACTTCGTTGCCAGACTGCCTACGAACACACAGCTGATATGTGCTCGCCAGACTGTAAAACCTGAGGTAAACAAGTAATTTGCTGGAGTACATGTAGCTTACGGAAGAACGTTTTTCAAGATCCAAACTTAATAAATTGTGAAATAAAGAGACCGGAACTACACTAGATTGCAATGGATGATGATGATGATGATGATGATGATGATGATGATGATGATGATGATGATGATGATGATACTTTTATTTAAATGATTTTACGATGTCCATAAATTCGGCGTTTGTATACTTACATAAATATTTCTGACACAGCTAGGCTTCATCTGTTTACATCTTTGTTGCTGCCAACTTGCGTTGTCTGATGCCCCCAAGAGCAATCTTCAATTGCATGTTGTCTAATAGAGGTAGAACTACGGGAAGATGGGTACGTTTACGAGACTCTGGATAAGGCTACTGAACATTGTATTTGTGTCTTTTTGCCCAGAACCACTTCCTAGTAGTCAATATCCTATTCCGCAGTTCGAACTCTTTACTCTCCATAAGCTAACCTGTCCCTGTCTAACCTGTATATATATAGAATTACTATTGTCTATATTGCACACGTTCCTCTGTAAAATTTTGACATAGGCTGTATCAGCCCAAATAAATTAAAGGGTCTTCAGCGGGTAACTACTCAACTGTTTCGGAGCCTTTTACCCGTACACGTCTCTCTGAGTAGCGGCTCCTTGCCTAAGCTAAATATTCAGCAAAGACAACCCACATAATAATGAATAAATATGAACGTGGCAATTGATGAATTAGCTAAATATGTGAAGTTTTGCGTGTAAATGCAGAGCTTCATATCAAAGAAGAATACCTGTCAAACAAACCATAATTACCAAATTTTCATAGTACAGGTTCAGATAAGAACAATTTGACTTACCCCTGAACCAAAATGTACCCTTTCTAGCTGGACAGCTTTTCCTAGTTAAACCATCCGCCAATGTTTAACTAAAGTGGAAACAAGCTGGGGCATTATATTCAGTCCCAGTGATTGTAAAATAAACAGTTGCAGCTAGACCACCTGTACAAACCAAGGAAAATCCTAACAAGGACTGCAACAATGTACATCCTGTACCAGAGATGTAAAACAAACTCCATGATGACACCTACTCCTCAAACAATTAAGCTCTATTTAACTGCCAACCCTGAGTCAATGTGTCAACTTAATGTGTCAGGTTTGTGACACTTGAGAAAATACTGTCAATTTTGAGTAATTTTTTAATAGTGAGTAAATGTGCATTTAGGCATGTCAGAAAAGAATGGAAGTCATTAGCATTTATGCCAAAAACATGCTATCAAAACAATTTTTCTCAACAGGATTTTAAGTACAATTAGGCAAACATGCAACTGTCGTAGGCCGCTTCTTGCTACCTGTAGCCCCTGGGGGTTTACCTAACAGAAAACATGTAAGCCTAAAATGTCTGATAGTGAATATTAAAACAGAAAGATGCCAAAAGATAAAGTTAAGTAGCAAAACAGACAAGTCTAAAAACTGTAGATTATTGCAGCCAGACTTTCTAATAATCTTTGGATGTTAACAGTAGAATTATAGGGCAAGTCAGAAAAGAATGGAAGTCTTTTGTATTTATGTCAAAAGAATGCAATGAACATATTAACCAGATATCAAGTACAATTAGGCAAGCTTGTAACTGTCGTAGGCCGCTTCTTGCTACCTGTAGCCCCTGGGGGTTTACCTAACAGAAAACAAGCTAGCCTAAAATGTCCGAAAGGTGAACGTTTAAACATAATGGTGTCAAAAGATGAAATTAAGTAGCAAAACAGGCAAGTCTAAAATCTCTAAAATTATTGAAGCCAAACTTTCTAACCATCTCGGGATATTTACAGCAAAATTTGTAGAAATATTTGATCAAAAGTACACCTTTGAATCCTCTTGACTCAAGTTTATTGTAAATAAATTTGGTTCTTGATGCAAAGTCCTGAAATTTAGAACAAATACGACCAAATCTCAAAATTTGTGACAAAAATGTATTATATCCAATAGTATCGGAAATATTACTGTCCGGGAAAGGATAATTAACTACTTCAAAGTTAAACTCATCTATTTTGTGATAGACTTTAATACGAAACCTGTCATTAGTGACCTGAATATCCAAGTCCAAAAATACATCTCTGAAACCATCTGAATTGTTACCCTCCAAAGGGATATCTTTTGGGTAAATTTCTTTAGCAATTGCATTGAAATTTTGTACATTTACACAAGCAATGTCATCAATATATCTTGCGTTGTTTGATAATTTTGTAGCCATTTGAAAGTCCTTTTTCATCAATTTATTCATATACTTAAATTCAAGCCAGGCTAAATATAAATCTGCCAGTAAAGGGGAGCAGTTGCTACCCATTGGAATGCCTTTTATTTGTTGAAAAACCAGTGGTCCGCATTGAACAAAAGTATTATCCAAGAGAAATTTAATAGCATCTATCAAAGTTTCAACAGTGTAAGATTTAACGTTACTTTTTGAATATTTATTGTGTGACCAGTATGCTTTCTTTGTATATGAATTAATATTTATGTATGGTTTACCATTATGTTTAAACATTTTGCTAATTAATTCTGAAAGTGAACTTTTGACTTCATCTATGGGTAGATTTGTGTACAGTGTAGAAAAATCAAAACATTTGATATTTTTTGCCTTTACATCTTTGATTTTAGATACAAACTCGGAAGAATTGTTAATACTCCAAAAGCAATTTATTTCACAGTTTCTAGAAATTGCATTACAGTATTTACGAAAATGATTCCTAATTGCAGTCAAACACAATGTTACTTCTTTTGATAATTGCTTTGTAGTACATTTTGAAGCACCAAGAATCTAGATTTAAAAGGGTTTTTATGTAATTTGGGTATCCAGAATAAAAGTGGAATAGAGGAGTCCTCTTCAGAAATTTTGATATTAAAATTCCTTTTCATCTCATCTTTATGTGCATCAATCAAATTGTCAATGGATTGTTTGTATAATTTATAAACGTCATTTCCTCTTATGTCTGAAATATTGTTTATACCAAGTTCCTTTGTCAAAACATTGTCTTTTCCGGATACCATCTTGTGGAGGATTCTGCGTGGGTTATTTGTCCATGTGTCTGTCTCCTGCCCATGTACTACTCAGATGTAACTCAAACGCACAATACACTTGTAGTGATTGTGGTATAAACTAAATGACCATTCCAGCTCAGCATGCTCAGTCATACTCTGACCACTGATTTGGGTATGTGTTATTGGGGAATTCATGAATTATCATAGAATAGCGGTAGGCAAACTAAAAACTATCAAGAGATATGGTTTGACAATCTATATCATCACACGTTTATCTTGGTAGATAGATCCTTCCAGCGTAACCAAATATGCAAGAACAACATACCATATCTAAAGGAATAATTTAAACAGAATTGCACCCTAGCAAGATTTACATGTTTTATATCACCGTCAAGCCAAGACAGCTTCGGGTTTTGGAAAGGCAGATAACTATGCAGGAATGGAGTCCCCCCATGGACCAGGTAACGTCAAAGGTATGCTTGAATTTGTCAGACGATCATGTTAGGTTTTTAAGGGCTGGTCAGAGAAAACACCCACGGTGACAAATATATTTCACTTGCACATTCATTTTGATGAACTTGATATATATATATAGATAGATAGATAGATATAATTTTGGCATATTGTAATCGATACCAGATTGCAATGTATAATAATAATAATAATAATAATAATAATAATAATAATAATAATAATAATAATAATAATAATAATAATAATAATAATAATAATAATAATAATGATTACATTCAGTATATTCTGTATTGATGTATGTATTTAAAAAAATAGACATTGGGGAAATCTATAACAAAACAAGACAAGAGCAAACAAAAGAAAAAATAAAAGCAACAAACAATTAAAAACTCACTAGAAATATTGCCCGACTCTTTGGTATATTGCACCATACTTCCCGGAATAAGGTGATTGTTACGTATTACGACACACAAGTACATGAAAACTTCAGAAAGATTTAACATTTAAATGACCTTGACAGGAATATAATAGTCAAACAACGCATATTTGTTATTCACTCTTCTGCATCTTTAAATGCAGGAATTGTAAAAACTGAAATAGCAATTCAGTAATTGAGCACTATCATATAGGTTTTCAACTGCGGTGGAACAGGTAAAAATAAACCATCTTACTATGTGTGTTAATGAGCTTCAAATCGAAATAAAAGTATGAGGTGTACAACTGACCAAAATGTTTTTCTTTTAAATAGCTAACTGAATAGATATTTTTTATCATCACAATTTGCAGCTGTTATGCCATTTTGAAGATTCCAAGCCTTAAGTTGTAATGAAGAGGGTTTGTTTTCAATCGAGATCAGGTTGCAATGTATAATAATAATAATAATAATAATAATAATAATAATAATAATAATAATAATAATAATAATAATAATAATAATAATAATAATAATAATAATAATAATAATAATAATAATACTTTCATTTACATGATTTCATGATGTTCATAATTTCGGCGTATTGTATACTTACACAAATGTTTCTAGCACGGGCTTCATCTGGTTATATATTTCTTGCTGCTGTCGTCTGATGGTTCAACACAAACTTCAATTTCGTGCTGTCTGACAGAGGTAGGACTTTGGAAGGATGGGTACGCTCAGAAGGCTCTTCATAAGCCCACTAAATATTGTCTTTTTAGGATCCCGCTTTGTTGACGATTCTGCCTTGGTAAGTTGTCGATGTAAATATCTACTGCCCGTGCATTACTGAGATGTAGTTCAAACCATCTCATACACCTCCCTGGTCAAACGCACAATACACAGGCAACCATTGTGGTGTTAACGAAATCACCATTTCAGCTCAGCATCCTCAGTCATACTCTGACCCCTGATTAGGTTACAAGTCATTGGGGAATTTATAACTTACAGGACAATAGCCGTGGTCAAACAAAAACTAGGAAGAGATGTGGTTTCAGAAAGCATATCTTTATGCGTTCACCTTGGCAGATGTTTCCTTTCAACGTGTCGAAATATGCAAGAAAAACATACTATATCTAAAGAAAATATTTAAACAGAATTGCAGCCAAGCAAGATTTACATGTTTTATATCACCATTAAGACAAGAAAGCTTGGGATTTTTTAAAGGCAGATTCGTATTCAGGAATCGAGTCTTCAAGGTAAGGTCGAAGGTATAGCAATATTTGTCGGACGATCTTGTTAGGTCTTTAAGCCTTGGTTAAAAGATGTGAAAAGAAAAGTTCATTTGCACATTCATTTAGATGTACTTGTAATGTCCTTAATTTTGGCGTATTATATACTTACAGAAATATTTCCGGCAGAGGTTTGATCCATTACAAATTTGCCACTCCAAACAGGTGTCGGCTGCTGGGTTTGAAAAGCAAATGGTAAACGCATACCAAAATCTCTTGGTGTCTAATTGTTGCCCTGATAATCCTTCTATTATGCATACGATTTGCATAATATTTAAACGACTGGTTGTTACTGCTACTCATGTGATCGGATGGTATGAGTAGAACTAAACACGGAGAAAAACGGTAACCCCGGATGCATAAAAAATCGTCGCGTTCTCATCAACAGATAAATACCAAGGGTAAAGCAAGTGAAATGGAAATTGCCGTGACTCACATAAACCTAGAAGCAAACAATAATGAAGTTGCGTCCTTCTTATTAATTAACCTGCCTGTGTACTGTATTTGAGTGGGATCTGATTGATGTACAGTTACATGAGGATTGATAAGGTCAGCAGCGGTGTACTACAGCCAACAATTTATTGCCCATTTAGGATAGTCCTCTCTTATAGAGGATTTCGCCTGATTGCGTCATATGAGTCTTACGCACGCAGTGTATATCGAACACCAATAGTCCAGCCGCTCAGCGGACTTGTAACACAAACACTCGCAGACACCATAATAGCATTAAACTCCTGGCACAATATATTTTGCAAAAGATTGAACCCAGAAGTTAATGAGAACCAGTCAGTCAGAAGTGTTTTCTGTTTGAATACAGCAGTGACACTCAATGGCACATAATCACTGACCCATTCTCAAACCTCTATATGCATCCACTTTGCACTTTAAAACATGCTTTCATTTCCTGATACATTTTAATGGCATCAAGATAGCTGCGTCATAGCAGTCGAAGTTTAAACCTACGCAACAAAGTATTAGGCTAGCGTATACATAATACAGAAACACACGTGACCATGTAACATACACAGTAAATATTTTGATAGAATAGAAATATAATGGCCTTTGAATCTTAAATAAAAAATGTCAAGCTAGGGTAACATAGAACAGTGGAAAGCCATATTGTCCTTTAGTAATTCAAGGTTTGAGTGTCATTTTGGATGTTTTCAAAACATTTCATCAAATAGTAAAGAAGATACAATTGTGGTGCATTACTTGGACTCCATGAGGCTAATCTTAGGAATGTTTGCATACTTTATATGCAACAATAGTGAATAATAACACATTAATGAGGACAAATGGGTGAATGTTTGGAGACTTTAATTGCAACTTAACAGCACAGATAATTATAAATTAATGTCGCACCTCTTTTAGATGTGACATAAAGGTACGAAGCAAGTATTGTTTTTCTTGTCCATAAACAGTTGTCAATACATTTGTAAATTCCCGAATCGCGATTTATTATACATAGAAAATATTTGCTCGTAGTGCCTGCCGCACCCTTTGGCGTAAAATCGTGTGTTGTCGCGTTTTGAGTTGCGGTTTGCATGCATTTTGAAACATTGAACGTTTTTATGCGTTTTGGGGTGACTTTTTATGCGTTCTTGCATGTGTTGATGTGTTTCTTTTTGGCGGGTAACGTAAACATTGAGCTGGGCGTCCTGTTGGTGCGGTTACACGCAGCTACATATGGTTTCATGCGTTCTTAAGCATGTACACGCTTTTGGACCAAAAAAAAGTACGTTTATAACCGCACCCCAAAAACACAACACGACACCAAAGTGTCTGGCGGGCATAGGTCATGATTGGATTTAACAGGACTAGGTCAGGTTAATTATCAGGGTCACTCACGTTAATGTTCTGTCCGTTCCTACTTTGCTCTGTTACCCAGTTAGTGCAACCCAAAGATAAACAGGATAAAACAAAATTGTATCACATGAATTTCCTTTACAATGTACTTGTCATCAGCTATACGTACCTGGTCGTTTGCATCCATTATCCAGTGCCTCTTCCCTTGTCATCACTGAGGAACAATCGGTCTAAGTGTAGAAATATAATGGTAAGTAATTAACAGTTTCCCTTAAATCAAGATTGAATCAACAGCATTCAACTTTCCACCAGGAAAGGTGTTGACACGGGGCATGTTGTTCGAATAGTGATAAATTAGTAATTGCCATTCAAATTGTTTTGCATTGACACTTAAAGTAATAAAATTGTTGAAGCAGACAAAAGACGGAAAGGATTAAAATGTAAGTTGGTAAAACATTGTCTATTATAGCTGGAAAACCTGCTAGCACGGCCTACTTGCATCAAGAATTCACTTTTTAGCTCACACATGACCACATTTTCGCGTACAGAAACACTATTTTGGCTCAATTTGCACTCTTTGCAGTCAGCTCACACACACAGACACGCACACACACACACACACACCTCTGATAATAATGATTGTAAAGTGTCTCTTATCCGAATATGTTGATAATAAAGTAATTTCGTGTTTATTCTCATTCAAAATTTTTTTTTTTGGGGGGGGGGGGGTCAAAGGCACTAGGATTATTACTCAACAGTTATTTTGTTTCATTTTGGGGGGGGGGGGGGGGGGGGGGGATTTGATAGTGTGTGGTAGATTATGGTGGGGGGGAGCAGGGTACAGGAAATCACTGTCATAGTTAGGAGTAAAACTGACTCTCAAACATAGGGAGAGTCTATTTCTATTGTGAATTGATCGATAACATCAGTCAGTTAAATGTAGCGTAATTAAGCATATTTCAACATAGCAAATGTCTAATGAATTCAAAACAATAAAGCAAAATAAAAAGAAAGACAAACAATTCCCAAACAATAAATACCTTCTTCCCCTCTTCAAACTAGTGTAAATTTCTTTGATTTTGGGGTGTGTGTGTGTGTGTGTGTGTGGGTCTGTGTGTGTCAGCGTACGTGTCTAACTGTTTTCTTGAATGTGCTAGTGATGCAACTTTATCTGAAACATCAACATGAACATTAGCCTTTTTTTGCTGAGCAAGGTGAAAGATGTATTTTTTTCTAAAATTTGAGTCTTCTGACCATGATACAAGGAAGAAATAAAGACGCAGAAATTACAAAATCAGAGTGCGCATCATTGACATACACTCCACACAAGATGCCAATTGCTTTATTGTATGTATGTGAATGAAAACAGACATATGCTTTTCCCGATAGCCTCTCTTCCTTTGTGCCTTCCTTCCTCTCATTTTTTCTTGGCTACCCTTTTGCTTTGTTTTTGTGTGTGCTCATTGTGGTACTTGTAGAATTTAAATTGATGCTAATTCTGGATACTTCCAAATTTTAAAGTTGACTACCTTCAAAAGTACTATAGGTAGAGGTGCCATTCCAACTTTTATTGATAGGTTTGTTGACTAGGCGCATTCGATGAACAACAGGAAAAAGTAAATTCGAAATGCTGCTTATAAGGGGGAGATAAAAATTTTGAAGTTGTATATCTTTAGAACTATTTAAAATAGAGAAGCTATGTCAACCTTAATTTATATATCTGCTATGGGCGTGTCTGTTGTGTAGTGATTGGAAACTGTTGGTTTTTAAAATTATGCAACCTTTGGCCAATAGAAATAATTGAAGTGGTGAATAATGATTGCGATATTTCAAACTGTTTAAATAAAGGTGTCATTCTAATTTTAGTCTGTATGTATGTCGAAGGGTTGCATTTAATGAAGAATGACTGAACAGTCAGATTTGAAAAAAAAAAAATGTTAATTTTGGCCAATACATAAAATTGAAGTCTTGAATAGCTCCAAAACTATTATAGAGGTGCCATTACAACTTTAATGATATTTTGGTATTATGAAAATCGGATCGCGATTTATGCAAATATTGGCCATTACACACAATCCGCAAGTTGAATAATGATGAGTGGCTTCACACTATTCTATACAGGGGTATCATTTCAATTTCAGTTTAAATGTTTGTGATATGGGTGCATCTAACGGACAGTGACTGGATATTCTTAACATAATATACACAAATAATTGGTTAAAACGCAAAATTGAAGTGTTTAATAATGATGAATTTATTTTTTATTTGGCGATAGAGGTGCCATTCGGACGTCAGTTTTTGTTTTTGTACTATCGGCGGATCCAATAAACAGTGACCGAAACTGATGATACAGATTAAATTTTTGCTAATTTTGTCACACACGCAGCATTGATTTTTTTTTTTTTTTTACATCGTGAAAAGTATCATAGACAAAGGGCCATTCCCCTTCTATTCTTATCTTATTGTTATGGTTGCGTCCAATACACAGTGACTGAATATTCAGACACTAATTATACAAACTCCAGTCAATACGCAAAATTGAAGTGTTAAATTTTGATGAATACCCAAAAAACGTTTAAAGCTAGAGGTGCAATATAATCGTCAGTTTATATGTTTGTTCTAAAGATTCATTCAATAAACAGGGAATGAAAAATATTAAATTATAATTTATGCAATTTTCGGTCCGTACACAAAAACAGCTACAGATAAACGTGTCATTCTTACTGCAATTTATGTGTTATGCTATGCACACAATCAGTGAACCTTGTTAGGCCCACACACGTGATTTCAAAGTTGTTGTTTTTCTACAACACTGTCATACCTAAAGGTTTAATTAAACAAAATAAAATTGTATCTTTTTGTTGCATATAGGCATACCCATTGTTGCTGCCAAGCTGTGCAAGGGTAATCTCATTGCAACCATCAAGTGTGCAGAACGAGCATGGGGCTTTGCAGATCCACTTACCACATATACACATGTCTCATCTTCAATGCGAAGAGTAAATAGCATAAAACAATCAGATTTGTTTCATGGCAAATTTATCTGTGTGGCTTGAAACATAAGCATCATTATATTTG